>OZ020289.1:11348192-11425309 GCA_963971205.1 Aethes cnicana | reverse complement strand
GCCAGGTATGACAGTCCGGTATTGTGTAGTGATGATGATAAAGTCCTCCCAGACGTATCCGTCGACGGCGACACCCTGGCAAGTTTAGTAAGTACTTAATGTCTAAGCCTCTATTGACCTCTACGAGCATGGGCACGAACGTGACTCGCAAAACCAAATTTAGTTTTGAAAGTCCGGCTGCAAGAGGTACAGTAAAGTTCTCCGTTTGTGTCATATGTATAGTGATACGAAGGCTTGGGCTGCGTTTTTCGCAACTGACGTTCGGCGTCGAGTTCTTCAATCCGGGTGCGTTCAAAGTTAGTAATGCCTTTTTCGACGGCATTTCGACAGTCCAGTCTCCGATTAGCAAGCTCTTCCCATGACTCTCGAGATATGTTGGTTGCAGTGAGATGGCGTTTCAAGACATCCTTGTAACGCAGGTATTGCCCACCAGACTTACGTTTCCCCGAGGCGAGCTCAGAGTAAAATATAGTCTTAGGCAGTCTGGGTGACTCCATACGCACGAGATGCCCACACCATCGCAATTGACCCTTCATAAGAAGACATTCCATTCCCGTCATTTTTGTCCGACGCAGAACTTCCGAGTTCGAGACACGATCTTGCCATCTCAACCTCAAAATTGCTCGAAGGCACTTCAAGTGGAAAACGTCAATCCGTTTAATGTCAGCTTTATAAAGGCACCAGGTCTCGGAGGCATAGAGCAATATCCACGAGGGTATGAGTGCCCGTGTGAGACATGAAGACACTTTTACAGAACAATTTCCCGTCACTAGCGGTGTAAAACAGGGATGTGTCATGGCTTTACTTTTTTACCAACTCAAAAAAAATTAAAGACCTATACAATATACTTAGAATCGATAGCCGATACTGTGGGTTACTTATTTGCCATATTTTCTGACCCACCATGTATAAGATATAATGTAATATTTTAACCTTAATGTCATGACTGGCTCTAGCTGTAAGTGTCATTTTGTAATAATAATAAATAAATAAATTCAAACAGCTGTGTGTTGCAAGTGGTGTATGAAAATAATCCCCAACCCCCATGTATCCTGTGAGTGTTACGTTAAATTATTACGTTCATTTGTTTTTAACTTGTCCCATTTTGTAAGCTTGAACAAGTAAATGACTATTGTATTGCGCAAATAATTTATTTTGCATTATAACGGCAGAAAATGTTTCCTCCATTTTTGTTTTATTGCAACAAAGTGGCAACTCGACTTTGACGTTATGGTGACACGCCACCCGGATCGGCAGACCTTGTTTTCTTAGACCATGACTAAAGCCCAGGTCACACCGACCGCGTGCACTTTGCAGCACGCGTATTCCTACCAGGGCTCGAAACCGGTTTTTGCCCCCATACAAATAAACCGGTTTGTTTATCATTCTTTCATTTACTATTTCATGTTTAATAAGGCTATAAAATAATACGAAGTAATAACCTAAATACACTATGGAGTTCCACATAAAGAGTATAGAATAATTCTCAATATTTGGCTATTTCGGGGTTTTTTTAATTAACCGATTACAAGCCCTGATTCCTACGCGTTGTATTTCAACCGGTTCCTTCTATCTGATCTATGACACGGAATGAGTGAGTGAGTGGTTAGATGGAAACTCTTGTCTCGTTTGTCCTACTCACACTCTCAGTATTCGTTATTAACCTCTCAAGTTGATATGACACACGTCTATCAGTCCGCTCTTTCGCACGTATGAAAGACAATGGGACGGTTCCCCTTGTTTACGCATAATTTTATTTGGCAGCATTCGATTTTGCATAATAAGTATATGCATAATAGTGTTTACGCCGAAACTAAACTCGCATAACGATCTTTCGTCGAATTCTATTACGCATAATCTATTTACGCCGAATGGTTTTCACGCATAATTTCCGAATTTCGAATATTGTTCAGGCAGAAAATTACTTTCGCCGAAATTCGTTACGCCGAAAACTACTTTCGCATACCTTTATTTTCGTCGATTTAATTAAACGAGTATCCTGTATAACATCAATCATGATATTGGGGGGAAGGGGATTTTTATTAACTGATAATTTCGTTTACTTATATAAAAAATAACCTAACCTAACCTATGCGAGTCGGCTTTGCTCCAAACTTTGGGTGTTACCGCGCACACCGTCCCTACATAATTTGTTATTTCGGACATAAATTCGGACAATATTTCGGCCTATCCAAATTCTGGTAAATTACTAGTATGCCAAATAATATTATGCATAATTCAATTCGGCCAAGTCAACATTATGCCAACACAATATTCGGCTAAACACCCATTCGGCCAATAAAGAATTATGCTTAATAAAAATTCGGCGGCTTAATTAAATTTGTAAAATGAAAACAAAATACCTACCTATTGTTACCTATTACATAATACTTACCATTACTGTGAGCATGCGACAACTCCGCAGCACGTAATCTTGTGTAAAGATTGAGCGGGAGTTCATTAAATGTAATTTGTTATTTTTTTTTTTATGGAAATAAACAGATTTGAATTTGTTTTTTTTTTTTGGCAAAGTCAAGATTCGGCGTAGATAAATTATGCGAAGCCTGTTATGCGTAAACAGTTTCGGACAAAAAGAATTATGCCAAATAGAGGGCACCCCAATGGGACAACATTTTGAAGTGGGACATTTATAACTACGTGAAGTGAAGTAGGCTTGTGTAGTTTATGAACTAAAAACTATAAGGAATAAGTTCGTCTCACTGAACTGGTTAGATTTAACACCTACCTAACTAAATACCTATAGCTTAACTATGTATAACTTTCTTTCTATAAATAACTATATATTTGTAAAATGTAAATGTAACTAAGCATTTTTTAGTACCTAGTAACGTTTTTGTATAGCCTAACCTACTTAAACCTAATTTTTACAGATCTAATTACATTACTAACATGAATCATTTAAGCTTCACCAAAAACTTTGTTTTATACATTGCATGATGCTCACTGATAAATTGTATACATGTGTAAGTTTCTCGATAAGTGAAATGTAAAATTTCTTTTGAGAAATTAAAAGTTCTTTAACCATAACTAGAATAAACTATTCCCATCTCCTTCCTGTTCTTAGTTCACGTAGCACACTATCTCGATTGCGCGAAATCGAACCGAAGCATTCCGAATAGCTCCGATTGAACGGACCGCCAGCGCCAACCGATTCAAAACTCGCTGAGCGCTGAACTATAATGAATGATGGTACTAAAAATCGTAATCGGTTCAGTTCGTTCCCAATATCGGAGCGGCGGAGCGGGCGGATGCATAGAGCCATAGATTATATTATCTGTCTCTGCTGTAATAGTGCACTAAATGAACTAAAAGACCGAACTAGTTCATTTGCACGATTGTACTAGATGGGAGCGATCCACCAGGTGAACGAGCTCGCGCAACTCTAAAGTGAAGTGTTGCGACAATCTGCCGGAGTGAGGGTTGGGTCGGAGGCTCTGCGCTCGAAGTTGTTGACCATTATGTATACCTGGGACAAACAGTCCAGTTAGGTAGGTCCAACTTCGAGAAAGAGGTCAATCGTCGAATCCGACTCGGCTGGGCAGCGTTCGGGAAGCTTCGCAGTGTCTTTTCGTCCAAATTACCGCAGTGTCTCAAGTCGAAAGTCTTCGACCAGTGTGTGTTGCCAGTGATGACTTATGGTTCCGAGACGTGGGCGCTTACGATGGGCCTCATAAGAAGGCTCAAAGTCACTCAGAGGGCAATGGAGAGGGCTATGCTCGGGGTTTCTCTGCGTGATAGAATCAGAAATGAGGATATCCGCAGTAGAACTAGGGTCACCGACATAGCCCGAAGAATTGCGAGCCTTAAGTGGCAGTGGGCGGGGCACATTGCTCGCAGGACTGATGGCCGATGGGGCCGGAAAGTTCTCGAGTGGCGCCCGCGAACCGGGAGACGAGCTGTCGGTAGGCCTCCAACAAGATGGAGCGACGACCTCGTGAAGGTCGCGGGAAACCGGTGGAAGCAAGTAGCACAGGACCGGTCTGAGTGGCGAGCCTTGGGGGATGCCTATGTCCAGCAGTGGACGTCTTTCGGCTGAAATGATGATGATGATGATGATGAGGGTTGGGCATAAAATTCACGACCTATAATGTTGTGGTGGATTAGTGAATAACTAGTCAGGTATATATATACCTTGAGCTATCGGAAGTGACGGCGTTTTCTGAACTCGGCGCCGGCTTCGAGGCCGAGTCGGAGTGAGAGGTCCGAGAGTCGGCGCTCTCCGCGTCGCCGTGATTGTTATCTGAAATAAATACATACGTTCTTATTAGGAAATCGGAATATTTAAGAGTCGTCAGTAAGATCGATTTTACATGGCACATACATATTGTGTCATCATTAATCACTGTAGACACTATTTCATTTTCTGACGATCTTTCTGTGAAGCAGTTTTGTTTATACACATGTGTGTAAAAATGCATTGTAATTTTCGTTAGAAATACAATCAATCAATCAATACAAGAAATACGTTATATGATCAATCGATCAATCATACAACATACATTTGTATTTACAAACTCTCATCACATTATAAAGAGACTTTGCTGGCAATCACCCGATTTACAAGGCCAGTAAAAGCGTATAGTAGAACTAGTGAATTTCTTATAAAATAGAAAATAAATATAAAATTCAAGAACCATCAGAAGTCTGTTTCCCGGAAGTGGCCGCCGAAGAGTCTGTCCGTCTGATTTTCTTGGCTTTCTTCTTTTCAATATCCTTGTTTTTCTGTAACAAACATCTCATCAGCAACTATATTCATGAAGCTAACTAACCTCTAACAAAACTTCGACTGATGTCCTGACTATAATAGTACATTACAGACCTAGGGTGGTGTATTCGTAAATGTCCCAGATCGCAGGTTTCTGTGGCCCGAACGTGGTGAGGGCCATAAATATGCGATCTGGGGCTTTACGAATTACCGCCCGTGGTTTGTCAAAAGTTTTACGTCTTGTCTTGGCCAAGAAGTGAGATTTTCTCTCCGCGTAGCGGGCATAATGTACTTTTACGTCACACCAAGCCGAAAAGCGGGATTTACCGCCCTTGGGCGCTACGAAAAATCCCTCTTCACGGCCAGGTGGTGACGTAAAATCGTATACTAACCACGGGCGGTCGTAAAGAAATTCTCAGACCGCTAGATTATAGCCCACGCCTCCGGCTCGGGCCTCAATTACCCGCGATCTGAGACTTTCTTTACTTGACCGCCCTAGGTGTGTAATGTACTATTGTATTTCTTAGGCTCATAATGTCGTTTTGCTGTCGTTCTCCATACGTTGGTGGTGGTGTATTTTGTGATATAATAAATGATTTCTATTCTACTACTACAGCCTATTTGCGTCCCACTGCTGGGCACAGGCCTCCTTTCATCACGAGAGGGTTTGGGCTATAGTCCCCACGCGGGCCCAGTACGGATTGGGGACTTCACACACATCTTTGAATTGCTTCGCAGATGCGTGCAGGTTTCCTCACGATGTTTTCCTTCACCGAAAAGCACAGTGGTAAATTCCAATTGAATTTCGCACATAGTAAACTTAGAGGTGCGAGCCGTAATCGAATTCCCGACGCTCTGCATGAGAGGCGGTAGGTCGAACCACTAGGCCACCACGGCTTCTTTTCTATCTAATATATAAAAATAAGTCGGGTTTTCCTTCCTGACGCTATAACTCCAGAACGCACGACCCGATTTCCACGCTTTTGCATTCGTTGGAAAGGTCTCGGGCTCCGTGAGGTTTAAGGCGGTACGAAGTCCGCGGGGTCAGCTAGTTCTATTCTATAAAAACTTTGACCACCCAAATTACCGTTCTAGTCAGATTTCAAGGTCCTACTCCGTTTCCTTTACTGTTTCTATGATTACAGTTACCTTCTTGCGATGCTCATTGGTAGAGTGAATGTCTCCATTAGCCACGGGTCGAGGTTCCTTCTCGTCCGCGCTCTCTGACGCTGAAGAGCTGGATGATGAGGCTTCGGAACTGCTGCTGGACGACAACCGCCTCTGCGGGGGGAAATAAATGAAAATTAACTGGTATTCTGCTTAGATCGTACTAGTTGAACATGAGCTTTTCGGTGAAAGAAAACATTTTGAGGAAACCTGCACGCATCTGCGAAGTAATTCAAAGATGTGTGTGAAGTCCCCAATCCACAGAAATAATTATCTTATTGTTGGGGTTTCATTTCAATTACTTAAAAAATATTAAAAATGTGTTCCTTGTGATTTATGATTCGTACCATCAACGAAAAAACTTGCAGAATTTATACCTAACATTGTTTACAGAAACTTCGACCAGGTTCGATGCCCGGTTATGTATGAGAGTTTAAAAAAAAAACTTTGAATGTCATTATAGTTAAATCTAAAATCGAAGCCATGGTTCCTTAGAACAGATTTCGCTATCTCTTATAGTTTCCGACCAGCTTCTCCATACTGACCCATTTGGATTGATCACCCTGTACATATCAACTCACTCGGTGAAACAACAGGCTGTTCCTTTTCTAACAATACCAGTTTGGATGATCCAAATTGGATCAGATGCTTCAATCAAATACCTTGTTCCTCCGGCCATTTTCAATGTCAGAATGTGGCCGGTCTTCTTGAACGTTCTTGAACTCCAGCGAGCCACTGTTGATGTAGAAGCCACCGTACAATGTGTCACATTCCGGAGGCATCATCTCATCGTACTGAAGACAAAGTTATAATTTAATATAAATTAGACGGCCGGATTGGTCCAGTTGGTCACTACCCTGCCTGCTGTACCGAAGGTTGCGGTTCGAATCCCGTTAGGGGCAAGCTTTATGTGACGAGTCATGGATGTTTAGTATCTATACATAAGTGTATTTATTTATCGATATAAGTAATCCGGCTCGCACCTCTGAAATCATTTATGTGCGAAATTCAATGTGAATTTACCACTGAGCTTTTCGGTGAAGGGAAACATCGTGGGAAAAGCTGCACGCATCTGCGAAGTAATTCTAGAATGTGTGTGAAGTCCCCAATCTGCGCTGGGTTCGCGTGGGGACTAAAGCCCAAACCCTCAAATTTTGCACATAAGTAAACTTAGAGGTGCAAGCAGGGATCGAACCCCTGACGAGGCATTAGAGGCTGTAGGTTGAACCACTAGGCTACCGTGGCTCTATTATTGCCATTATACTCACGTTATCTGTGTTATCGATGAACGAATCATTGTCATCATAGCCTGCTCCGATGTCAGCAAAGTCATCGAGTTTCGTTCGACTCTTCTTTCCATACATGCTCTTGTTACCCTGGAAATTGTAACAGGAAATACTGTAGATGACAATGGTATTATAATAAATGCTTTTCATGAACCAGGAAAAAGAAAAAAGCTCTAACCAATGGCTGGCATTCCATTTGAGCAAGGTACTATGTGTAGCGGTGTTTGATTTCAAACAAATGGATTTTTTTATGTAATATAAGCATTCGCTGTCGCGGGGGTCGCGGGAAACCGGTGGAAGCGAGTGGCACAGGACCGGTCTCAGTGGCGAGCCTTGTGGAGGCCTATGTCCAGCAGTGTACGTCTTTCGGCTGAAATGACGATGATGATGAATAAGCATTTGATATAAAGAAAACACTTACATATTTTTGTTCAAACTTCTTAGCGACCCGTTCCAAATCCTCCTCATTGTCCGAGAATGGATCCAACTTAGTGGTTTTACCATTTTCTACTCTCTTCTTTCTCTGTAAAGAAGCATAAAAATAGTGTAGATATATAAATTAATTCGTTAATTACCTTACCAGAAAAGACTAATAAGGAAAAACTAGACTTAGGTATAAATACTTATTGGCAGCTATGATGTAAATCCTGCCATAAGTATAACACAACTCTGATGTTGCTGAATATTGTCAATGTCTATTCTATATACCTACCTAAATTAATGGTTTATGTCAATGTCAACCACAGGCAATGTGACCAATTATGAGTTATGAAGAATTTACCATTTTTTTATATGGATGACATCCCAAAGTTTAGAAAATGTGCCATGGACTCGTGATTTACTTAACAGCTGTTGTTGACTAATAGCTCTTAGAACAAATATTTTTTATAGGAATTTAGTGTAGTTAGGTACGTATGCCTATGCAAATAATAGTCAAGCTTAACTTGATCCAATGTTAGTGAGAAAAGTAAGTAAAACACCTTCAGTCAGACTCAGAGGGATTAGATAGGTTATCCACAATAGATAAGAGTAACTGCCTCCAGTAACTCACAATCACTCATACTTCCAAGATAATCCATCCATGTGGACCAGTGTTTCCAACCAGTGGTCCCTTAGAACTACGGGTTTACGGAAGATTGGATACATGGATGGATGCATTTATTGAATCTGATTCTTTGGCACAATTTTGTTGTAAAAAATGAATTTCATAATTACACTAAAATTCGAGAAATTGCTTTGTATTATCTTGTGGTTTTCTCAACAACCTATTTAAGGACTATGCATTATTGTTATTGATTATATGAAAATGTCAAGAAACTGTTTGAAAGTAGGTAAGTGATGATACTCATGTCATGTATGTCGCTGTGAGCAAAAATATCAACCTGAGGATTCCAGAACTTGTACATAGAATGCGAACTATAATGTCATTGACGTCATATGTACAAAAAAAAGTTCTTTTCACTGTTAATTACTAATAGTATTACTACCTATTACTTTTGACTTTTATGTAAAAATAAAATAAAAACTTTTGATACCTAGTTTTGTAAAGTTTATTTTGACGTGATAACTAGTCTCTAGAATTATACTAAATATCACTTTGTGCTGTTAAGCGATAAGTCCGCCTGTTTGTTCAAAAAAGAGTATTGTTGTTTGCCAGTGACATAATTATAATTAAGAGAAATATAGCTCTCTCTTTCTAACCTATAGCTGCGTCTCGTCCGGCCGGGCGCATATACACCGTTAGACAGAGATAGATATACCCAGTGCCAGTCGTGCCCCGATTTAAAAAACATGTTTTTTCCCGCCGCGCAAACATCGGATCAAAAACCTACTTCAAAATCATAAACAGTGTACAATAAAATGCGTGATTAATACTTACGAGATCATAAACCGATAATAACATCGAAAGCAAGTCAATAAACATAAATATTTGCCAAAATAAAAAAGTCTAAATAGCACACAAAAACAATAAATACCTACTTACCTAACTTATAAAGAAAACTTCGCAATGTCGAATAAAAAAGTCGAAAGCGACATCTCTTACCAGAATCTATAAATAACCTCACGTTCGCGGAAAACAAAAGATAACCTCTCAAAACTCACTTAATATGCCTATGCAACTCATACAGTCAACACGAACACATACGAACATTGCATTGACATTCATTCACGCACACAGCCGCAAGTAAATAACACTTAACCTCTTTATATACTTAACGCCATCATACATAGCAGAAATCGATAGAAATGGCATATAAAACAACTCTAGAACAACCACGGAACAAGCGCTACACACGCCGAACCTTGATAGTTCGTCATCCCTACAACTTTCCAACTTGGCAACATTGTACGCACGCACCATGTTAGCAAACAAAGTACATAACCATTAATAAGCCAACGATCTCAATGCAGCAAAAAGCTATTTAAAATTGTCTAAAGTAATAGCAAACACCTCAACAGCGGGTGAGAGCAGTACGGCGATATGAAAAACATACCTACACAAATACATACATCCATTATCTCCTTATATACGTCGGCAATATCTATTTCCTATATACTATACGTTTATAGCAAACAGCTGGTAATACTTTCATTACAAAATCACTTTAGAAATGAAAAAATAACCTATTAGCCCGCGCTACTATCCTACTAAACAGCAGCGAATTACGCGGGCTAACCTAGGTCACAAACGTAGGACTTTCGCCATCTAATTAAATAGCCTACGTGTTCGTGGTTTCCTCAGCAGCCCTGTGACGTGGTATCAATAATAATTCTACAACAAAATTGAAAATTTCAAGCAAAAACAAACCCCTATCGGGCGGTCTACACAATCAAAACATTGCCCTCGGAAATGGCCTAGGTTGACAACGATCATTCTAAGACTTGCAAACATGGCGACCGCTATCTGAGCTTCTCGTGCAGCTCGTGGACGCGAATTCATGTAACAAATCCAATACAAGGCTGTGTAACGTAAGCAAAAAATATCCTAAAATGATCCCGACTCGCCACCTTTGAGAGCAGCTGTGCTCGTCAGCCCTTGAAGTTACACGCTTTACACATTTTATACGGATTCCCTAGTCTACAAAGAGCTGGAAAACCAGTATGGTTGCGTAAATCGCTCTGATTTTATGTTATAACTTACCTCTTCTGCAATGACTAGTTCCTTGTAATTCAACTCGGGATATTTACTTTCGTTGCTTTCAACCAGGTTTATGCTTAATCTCACTGTTTTACACACACTATTCTTTGCACTTTTAGGGGCACCCACTGTTATAAGACTAGCACGTTTAGGGTCCGACATTTTTTACCAAATTCTAGCATAAAATGATTTTTTTCAAGGCATGACACGGCCTGCATTTTCAAACAGTGTAGCACATTTCCACCATGTTGGAATTCATTGTTTGGGTTGTGAGCGCCACGGACAGAATGTAAACTAAATTCAAGTTATCTACTCAATCACATAGATGGCATTAATAGTTGTCAAAATACAAAAACAGAGGGCGTTATGCCTGCAGTCGAAATATTACATGTTACGAGATTTTTTTCATTAAAATAAATTAAAAACAATAAAATAAAGTCATATACGGTTTAATCAACACTACAGTGTACACGTATATTGAAAGTAAAGGAACATTTGATATGTAGTGAAAGCTGTCAATCTCAACTTATTCGTAAAGTCAGCTACAAAACAATAAGTTTCAAAAAATCACCACAAGATGTCACTATCCTCAAACGATCTTACTAATCTGCTTTACCGACATGTCAATTTATACCACAGACAAAAAATACAAGGTTCGGTGACCCGAAATTTCACGAAAAATAGCTTCCGCAATGCCGCAAATATTAAGGATTGCGTATTTTCTATGTTTATCAAACAAAATGAAAGTTCGTCATCGCCACTGACACGCTTTAATTTAATAATACTCATTGCATTGCAGATAAATGTGCAATCATGAATGCGTGTCTTTATATTTGGAGTTCAGCATTTACTTAATTCTTATCCTAATTATTATTGGAGTAGTAAAAATAATAGAATAAGTACTTAAGTTCTATTGTATCTTTTAAAAACCACTACGGCTCAAAAAATATACTTAATAAAACATCAGAAAAAATGTTAATTTTTTACCTACGTACACCTCCAAAAATCTGAGTCTCATGATAAAGTCGAGTCGCTGAGTCCCAAAGAACTAAAGCGATTTACTTTGTCCAATTTGAATAAATTGAAGTTATTAAAAGAAGTCACTATCCGCAAAAATGGGACGATAACGTTAATTCAATTTTAAATAGATTCGTTACCTAATAATATCGTACTATGTATAGGTACTTTCTCTACTCTAGAGAAAACTAAAGCTAAACTTGCACTTGATATTGATACTCTGGATGAAAGGACCAGTAAAATATCCTTTTAGATAGGTTTTCCTCGTACTCCACCCACACAACGTGTAGGTCAACACTACATTTTCTTAATGATCGGTTCCCCTAATTTAATTAAGGCGGGAAAATGAAAGAAACGAATTCCTTTTCACATTTTGTGTACATGGTTAGTGTTTTTTTTTAATGGAGGTCCTTTGCATGATGCTACTGTGAAGTAAGAACAGAATTCAGTACAGGACAGGCGATATATTGTCTTCTCGCTCTGGTCACAGAATCTATAAGTACTAATAATAAGTCTGTAGAAGAAGTCGCGTCTGAAACTTGAAAATTAAAAGAAACTATCAAGTCGTGGGGACTATATAAACGATATTGAACTCAAAATAACGATTTAAAAAAACTGTGTGTATATGTATGTGTGTCCGGATTTATCTCGAAAACTACAGTAGCACTACCATGAGTTTACAGTGACCGTACTTGCTAGCGACTACGTAAACGATTTGCATGAAGAATTTTAGTTCAACGAGTGACCGCCAGGGGCGCTGTACTATTCTTCATACAAATTGTTTACGTAGGTACAGCACAACACAACTTAGAAGGCGCGCGGTGAAGCTCTTAAGCCGTTGACGCAGAGTCTATTTTTGCTTAATCCACGCGCCGTCTAAGTTGTGTAAACCTGTAGTCGCCTAGCGTGTAGGGTCACTGTAAACTCATGTTAATGCTGCTGGACGGATTGCAAGAAAATTTGGTATGGGGGTTTATAACACTGGTCAACATATAAGTAGACTACTTTTTATCCCGGAAAAACGCATAGTTCCCGCTGGAATGCTATTTTCGAATTACAAGCGGACAAAGTCGCGGGCAGAAGCTATATTTAATTATAAAGCGATATAGGCAAATTGCAAAAAGGAGTGAAATCCCACCAAAAACATTTTCATGTAAAATAATGCCAAGACGAGAGACCATATATGAAAAACCTCTCGGTGGCCCACGAGAAGCTAGTCCGCGTGATTCCTGTCTACGTGACTATTATCAGGCGGTCATTGTTGATTCGACCAGAGCGAGACAACAAGACTGTCAATCTCCCTACATTACGGTGAACATCGGAAATATCCAGGGCGCTTCAACTTTTCATACTTCGCCTGTACAGCGCCATCTAGATGGTGCTCATGGAGTTCATATGCAGGCTACCTAGGCAGGTAGGCAGCGACATCTATTATCGCATTTAACACTTCTTTCGGACGTACGCTGATTTGTTTTTAATGTTGTTGTTGTCCTTCTAGGTTTACCTTATTTTCTGTGATTCGACGTAGATTTGCAACCGGCTTCAAAAAAGGAGGAGTAGGTACACAATTTGTCTCAATAGAAAATAGATATTTATGATACAAGTGCGGAAAGTACGTACAAGTTGGGAATTACTTATTCGCACGAGTGTCATACAACGTTTTACAATGCATCATGCGAGGAAACACATAGGTACAATATATATTTAAGGAGAAAAAG
Organism: Aethes cnicana; assembly: GCA_963971205.1. Classification (NCBI taxonomy): domain Eukaryota; kingdom Metazoa; phylum Arthropoda; class Insecta; order Lepidoptera; family Tortricidae; genus Aethes; species Aethes cnicana. The sequence goes on along the minus strand of OZ020289.1, from coordinate 11,412,256 downwards.
TTTTATTTATTAAGGCATTAATAATTTTAAAACACCCAAAAAAAATAGCAATATCTTTGTAATTTTATTGTTCAGATCACTTTAGTTTGGACGCTACAAACATTTTACTTGTGGTGCCGGGTCAGAATTGCACCACCCCATCTCCTCCCGTGGGTTTCGTAAGAGGCGAATAAGGGATAAACCGGAGGATGGGCAGCAGCGTCCTCCGCGCACTACGCAAATCTTACTGCGGTCGCCAACCCGCCTGCCAAGCGTGGCGACTATGGCAATCCCCCCCAAGGGATAAAATTGGTAACATGAGGCCACAAAATAAACCCAGACCCCCAGTCCCCGGCGGCCCCGCTATTCCTGGCTCCGGTAGCGGCCATGGTTACGGCGGGGCAGGGGGTGCTAAAGTTAATCTCCGGAAGAGACCCGGCTACCAAAACCGAAGACCCTTGGCCCTGGCAACATACAACTGCCGTACGCTGCGGACTGACGAAAAGGTACTGGAACTGGAGGAAGAATTGAGCAGGTTACGTTGGGGAATCATAGGGTTATCAGAAGTCCGGAGAGAGGGGGAGGACATGATAACCCTGAAGTCCGGTAACCTGCTCTATTTCCGGGAGGGCGACCAACAGTCCCAGGGAGGTGTCGGGTTTATCGTCCACAAGTCCCTCGCAAACAATGTGGTGAAGATGGAGAGTGTGTCGACCAGGGTAGCGTGCCTTGTACTCAGAATAGCTCAACGATATTCGTTGAAGGTTATACAGGTTTACGCTCCGACCTCGACGCACTCCGACGATGAGGTGGAGGCTATGTATGAGGACATTTCTAGAGCCATGCATAGCTCCAAAACTCACTTCACAGTTGTTATGGGGGACTTCAACGCGAAATTGGGCAAACGAGACGGTGAAGAGCTGAGAGTGGGGCAATTTGGAGTAGGGCGTAGGAATCACCGGGGCCATCTACTGGCTGGTTTCATGGAGAAGGAGGGACTCTATATGATGAACTCCTTCTTCAGGAAACGAGAGCACAGAAAGTGGACCTGGATGAGCCCTGATGGTGTAACGAGGAATGAGATAGACTTTATCATGTCGACGAGGAAGCAGATATTCGATGATGTCTCAGTGATCAATTCGGTTAAGTCCGGGAGCGATCACCGTATGGTACGAGGCACATTGAATATCCAAGTGAAGCTTGAGAGATCTCGACTGATAAAGTCTACGCTCCGCCCGGCACCGACACCGACCCAGCTCCAAAACCCCGAGAGCTTTCAGCTCGAACTCCAAAACCGTTTTGCTTGCCTAGAAAGCGACGTGGACGATTACAACGACGGGTTTGTGGAAGCTGTCCATACGGTTGGGTCCAAGTTCTTCAAGACCCGCCGTACAAGAACCAAGAAAATCTCAGACTCAACCCTAAAGCTCATGGAGGTGAGGCGTGAGATGATTCTGCAGTCTTCAGGTGACGCTTGTCATTATCGGCAGCTCAATAGGCAGATCTCGAAGTCTCTGAAGCGTGATATACGCCGATTCAATACCAACAGTATTGAAAAGGCTATTGAGCGTAACAGAGGCTCGAAGGTGTTTGCCAAAGATCTGTCTATTGGCCAAAGCCAATTGACAAAGCTGAAGACCGAAGACGGCAGGATCGTCTCATCCAAACCGGAGCTGTTGGGAGAAGTCGAGAAGTTCTATGGGCAGTTATACACGACAATCCGAACACCCGTCGCTGATCCAGCTAAAGACCCTAGAGCTAGATTAACCCGACACTATACCGAAGATATCCCGGACGTCAGCCTGTACGAGATTAGTATGGCTCTCAAACAGCTTAAGAACGGCAAAGCCCCCGGTGATGACGGAATTACAGCTGAACTCCTGAAGGCGGGTGGTAAACCAGTCCTTAAGGCCCTTCAGACGCTGTTTAATTCCGTCATCCATGAAGGGAGAACGCCGCGAGCATGGAACAGAAGTGTGGTGGTGCTCTTCTTCAAAAAAGGTGATAACACCTTGCTGAAGAATTATAGACCCATCTCACTTCTGAGTCATGTCTACAAGCTGTTTTCGAGAGTCATTACGAACCGTCTCGCGCGCAGGTTTGACGAATTCCAGCCTCCCGAACAAGCCGGTTTCCGAAAGGGCTATAGTACCGTAGACCACATACATGCGTTGCGGCAGGTTATACAGAAGACCGAAGAGTATAACCTCCCCCTTTGCCTTGCATTTGTGGACTACGAGAAAGCCTTCGATTCGATCGAGACTTGGGCTGTGCTGCAGTCTCTCCAGAGGTGCCAAGCTGAATACCGGTACATCGAAGTGTTGAAGTGTTTGTACGAAAATGCCACCATGTCCGTCCGACTACAGGACCAGACCACGATGCCCATCCCACTGCAGCGGGGAGTCAGACAAGGAGACGTAATCTCTCCGAAGCTGTTCACCGCTGCATTGGAGGATGCCTTCAAGGTGCTGGACTGGAAAGGACGAGGCATCAATGTAAATGGCGAGTACATCACTCACCTTCGATTTGCCGACGATATAGTAGTTATGGCTGAGACCATGGAAGACCTCAGTGCTATGCTCGTTGACCTCAGCAGAGTTTCCGATCGAGTTGGTCTGAAAATGAACATGGACAAGACGAAGATCATGTCCAATGTCCATGTTGTGCCAACTCCAGTAATAATCGGAGGCTCTGCGCTCGAAGTTGTTGACCATTATGTATACCTGGGACAAACAGTCCAGTTAGGTAGGTCCAACTTCGAGAAAGAGATCAATCGTCGAATCCGACTCGGCTGGGCAGCGTTCGGGAAGCTTCGCAGTGTCTTTTCGTCCAAATTACCGCAGTGTCTTAAGTCGAAAGTCTTCGACCAGTGTGTGTTGCCAGTGATGACTTATGGTTCCGAGACGTGGGCGCTTACGATGGGCCTCATAAGAAGGCTCAAGGTCACCCAGAGAGCAATGGAGAGGGCTATGCTCGGGGTTTCTCTGCGTGATAGAATCAGAAATGAGGATATCCGCAGTAGAACTAGTGTCACCGACATAGCCCGAAGAATTGCGAACCTTAAGTGGCAGTGGGCGGGGCACATTGCTCGCAGGACTGATGGCCGATGGGGCAAGAAAGTCCTGGAGTGGCGTCCGCGAACCGGTAGACGAGCTGTCGGTAGGCCTCCAACAAGATGGAGTGACGACCTTGTAAAGGTCGCGGGAACGCGGTGGATGCGAGTGGCACAGGACCGGTCTGAGTGGCGCGCCTTGGGGGAGGCCTATGTCCAGCAGTGGACGTCTATCGGCTGAAATGATGATGATGATGATGATGATGAAACATTTTACTTTCCCTCATACTGCAGCGTGGGGGAAAGTAATTCCTATTTTCATTCCCGCACAGTATGCATGCACCAAACGTGCAGGAAAGTAAAACTTTCTGCGATAATGTTTACCAACATAAAGGGGGCTTTCTGAGCATATGCATTTTAAATAAACTTCATTTAAGAGTGAAAAATGAAACAAACAATAAAACTAGAAACTAGAATTAGAACTAAAAATAACTTAAAAATAACGTGTTTTTGCCTTTCCGTAGGTCCAAATAGAATTCGTGTTCGAAATAAAGTCGTCCCCATCTACAGTGCCCGGCATCTAAGGCTGATAGTCCTTAAGAAGGGTATTTTCGGAAAACGCTGATGACTCGGACATTATGAAACCGAGATTCCTATTAAGATATGAGACATTAGTCTCACTTTGGGCTCGTTTACACGTTCCAGTTGCTCCCTCGAAATAAGGAGTAAGTACAGTCGAGTTCATTAATATATGATCACTTTTGGACCTTATTACAAGGGAGCAAGGTGTAAAAGTGTGTATATATTGGAGAACTCGACTGTACAAAATGTTTTTCACATGATAACGTCTGATAAATCGATGAACGCCGGCTGCGCGCACGAAAAAACATGACGCAATAGTAACGTTCCGCCAGAGCCGAGCGCGCAAGCGAGAGCGCGGAACAAGCGATAGAGAGGCTCGATCGGCCTAAGCGTGACGTTATCACGTAAGTAAAATTATCTTCCGTAAACCGACTTTACAGACAACCAATTTTTGTTTACTTAATTTCATAAGTGTGAAGATGTGGCCAACTAAACTATTGAGTGAATAAACTATTGACTCCTGTCCTGTGTCAAACTTCTCTCATACACGGTGAGACCTCTAATAATAATGAAGACCCTTGAACTCATCAGTAATTAAGTCCAAATGGTTTGAATTAATTCTAATGAAAAAAAAAACCGTTATTTGCCAACTAAATTAATCGAGCTCGCAATGTATTGCAAACATATTGTGCACAGTCGTAAAATTTGACATTTGTCATTCATTAAAGTTTTCAATAATTTGAAGACATTGACTGTGGGTTTTAACTTTTAACTTTAAATTACTTTAGGTAGCTCCGATTTTAAGCACTTGGGAGCTTAAGAACTTAAAATTAGGTCGAGGTACGAGTAGCTGCGGCTAAAAAGCCGTGGTGGCCTTGTGGTTCGACCTACCGCCTCTCATGCCGAGGCTCGGGGGTTCAATTCCGAATCGCACCTCTGAGTTTACTTACGTGGTAAATTCAATCGTGAGGAAACCTGCACGCATCTGCAAATCATTCAAAGATGTGTGTAAAGTCCCCAATACGCACTGGGCCCGCGTGGGGACTATAGCCCAAACCCTCTCATGATGAGGGGGGGCCTGTGCCCAGCAGTGGGACGCAAATAGGCTGTAGTAGGTAGTAGTAGCAGTAGCAGCTGCGGATACTCTGTGGAAGCAGCGTTACAATTTTTAGGGTTCCGAAGTCCACTAGGAACCCTTATAGTTTCGCCATATCCGTCCGTCCGTCCGTCCGTCCGTCCGTCTGTCCGCACTATTACTCGGAGATGCTTAGTTCTAGAAAGCTGTAATTTGGCATGAATATACATATTAGTTACGCTGACAAAGAGGTACAATAAAATTTTGAAATATATTTTTTTATAGGGTACCTCCCCTACTCGTAAAGTGGGGATGTAATTTTTTTTTCTTGCGTACCCCATGGTGCGGCATATCGTTGAATAGGTGTTAAAAAATATTGTCGGTTTGTTAAAACCATTTTTTGATTAAGTGATGCGTTTGTGAAATATTAAGCTTTAAAGTGCTATTTTTTGTTAGAGTCACGTGTCGTCCCCCCCTCCCCCTGCCAGCTAAATGGTGGTATTTGGATGGCTGAAAAAAATCACGGTTATGGCATATATAACGTAGTTGAAAGGAAAACTATCACAGCTAAGTAGGCTGTACAAACTTACGAGTCATAGTCGACCAACTTATGAAATGATTAAAAAACCAATGATTTTTCTCGAGCGGCAGGTGCGTCGGGCGGGCACGTCATACCACAGGCTAGCTAGATGCTAGTAAGTCTTAGAAAGGTACTGTGGGCATCGTCAACATCGGAACCCTATACTTTGCGCGTGGCCCGACACGCACTTGGCCGGTTTTTTCTCCTATTACAGGCCACACCCACACTACTGTGGTATGGCAGTAGTAAGTATAGATAAATAAGAAGTATAGACATATAGGTTATAATGAGAATGACTGTAACAAGCCAGTAGTATTAAACCGACTCTCGTTAAAGCTACTCGTGTGTTTCTCTTACTCGACAACCCGGTACCCCCCACACCGCATGGCGACCGTCGCGTAGTCAGCAGAATTGGAACAGGTGCAATAGAGAACTACACAATGAGTTCACCGTGTGACCAAGCACGAACGTGTACCATCTTCGTTAAAAAAGTGATAATATTTCAAAATGGGGAAACAGTGTTCAAAGTGTGCTTGTGAAAATAAAGAGGTAATAATTAATCAGCACGGAGGTGGCCCAAATGAGGCTGAGAGTGATCTCTCAACACAAACGTATGCAACTACAGTACTTGTAGCAACCCTGCTGGCAGCGGGCCTGATCATCGGTTTGAAGCAGTACCAAAAGTGCCATCGGCTGATGGTGCAGGAGGAGTTACGCGCCAACACTTAGGCGCATCAGGCAGCGGTTGTCGCTGCGAGGCCGTGCCGATGAGGAAAACCAGGAGCCGCCACCAGTGTGAGAAATTCATGGAGCCCCGGGAAGTGGTTTAATTTTCTTTTTCTATTATTTTAACGAGAGTCGGTTTAATACTACTGGCTTGTTACAGTCATTCTCATTATAACCTATATGTCTATACTTCTTATTTATCTATACTTACTACTACCATACCACACTATAGAGAGTCGGTAATTCAAACTGAACCTAAGAACAGTTCACATCCTCTTCCTTACACGAGGAAAATTGGAAATTAATTTGAAAATCAACAAGATTCACGTCGAAGGAAAACTTCGAAAAGAAACCCAAGTAGCTGAGCTAGTAGAGTTCAGTAAACTTGATCAATTTCCTTAGTAAAGATACTTGAGTCGAGTACTGATCCAACTCAAACGCAGCACCAAGTATTATTCCACAATCCTAAGATATGGCGGTACTTTTAGAATATTATTCATTAGGAAACGAAATTTTGACCTTTCCCTGACCCAATTTAATAAGGTAAAGATTTTTATCCATTTTTGTGCCTTGTCTTGAGAGAAATAAGGTTAAATATTAGGACGTAATTTCATTATAGGGGAGGGGACAGTTGATACTCAAACATTGACACTAGAACTTTGCGTTTAATGATAAGGTACCTACTAGTAATATGAAAAATGAATTTAATAGAAAGATAAAATGAATTAACTTTTGTACTAATTGAATACCTTCGTACTGAGAGAAAAGTTTTTTATTAAAACAATAGTACATTACAGACCTAGGGTGGTGAATTCGTAAATGTCCCAGTTCGCAGGTTTCTGTGGCCCGAACCGAAGGTGAGGGCCATAAATATGCGATCTGGGGCTTTACGAATTACCGCCCGTGGTTTGTCAAAAGTTTTACGTCTTGCCTTGGCCAAGAAGTGAGATTTTCTCTCCGCGTAGCGGGCAAAAAATCCCACTTTATGGCCAAGGGTGACGTAAAATAAATTAAACAACAAAAATATGCTAAATCTTACGTACTTCCTTAATCTAACTGTAGGCCAACACTACAAGGCTCGTACCCAAAATGCTGGCAGCATTGCCACGTTGAATGGCAATGCTCAATCTCTGTGCGAGATAGAGGCCAGCATTTTGGTTACCAGATGCCTCGATTTTTTTTGGTAAAACACTAAGAATACGGTGCGCCCCCGGCCCCCACAGTCCCAGCGTTTCTACCCCAAATATGTAGCTGCTGTCTATTCCCGCATACTTGCGCCTTTGGAGGGATTCGGCTGATTCTACCGCCGCTCCAGCCCTGGACTCTGTTCCTGGAAGATGGGAGGGAGCGAGCGTGTCAACGCACGTTGTGTGGAACCAGCGGACGCCCCATTCCTATTTGATTTAAGATACATAAGTACATAAGGAAGTTAGTCAGATCCCCTGATCAACTAGAAAAGAGCTGATTATCTTCAAACAGCTTAACAGTTTTTCATGTAACATGGCTAAGAACACTCGGGATAAAATTATCTGTGACAAAAAAAACTAAACGAAAATCGGTTCATACGTTTGGGAGCTACGATACCACAGACAGATACACATATACCCAGACACGGTTAACTTATAACACCCCTCTCTTTTTGCGTCGGGTGTTAAAAATCGGTCACTTCAAGGTGTAGGTAGAGATACACTCAGTTTCTTATGATATAGGGTCTTGGGAAAATAAAGTATTCACCTACTAAATTATAACAAGGTCCGGGGTGACAGAGCTTTGCTCGGGTGAAAATAGTTAATACTGGGTTTTCTCAGATATAAGACCTAGCTAAATCGATTATCCTATACTCCAAACTTCGTACAAATCGTTAGAGCCGTTTCTGAGATCGCTTGGTATAAATAAATATAAACAAAATATAAAAATAATATTTTCTCAAACATGCTCGGAAATGTTCGTGTTACTTTCAAAAAAAGAAGAGGCGAGGCTGTCCATTACCGGCCATGGCCAGCAAAAACATTATTGTCGTGTGTGTTTTTAGGGTTCCGAAGTCCACAAGGAACCCTTATAGTTTCGCCATGTCCGTCCGTCCGTCCGTCTGTCCGCACTATTGCTCGGAGATGCTTAGTTCTAGAAAGCTGTAATTTGGCATGAATATGCATATTAGTTACGCTGACAAAGTGGTACAATAAAATGTTGAAATATATTTATTTATAGGGTACCTCCCCTACTCATAAAGTGGGGATGTAATATTTTTTTCTTGCGTACCCCATGGTGCGGCATATCGTTGAATAGGTCTTAAAAAATATTGTGGGTTTGTTAAAACCATTTTTTGATTAAGTGATGCGTTTGTGAAATATTAAGCTTTAAAGTGCTATTTTTTGTTAGGGTCACGTGTCCCCCCCCCCCTGCCAGCTAAATGGTGGTAATTGGATGGCTGAAAAAAATCACGGTTGTGGCATATATAACGTAGTTGAAAGGAAAACTATCACAGCTAAGTAGGATGTACAAACTTACGAGTAATAGTCGACCAACTTATGATGATGATATTTCTCGAGCGGCAGCATTCATACCACAGGCTAGCTAGATGCTAATAAGTCTTAGAAAGGTACTGTGGGCATCGTCAACTTCGGAACCCTATACTTTGCGCGTGGCCCGACACGCACTTGGCCGGTTTTTTTTTAATTCGCTTGCTATTTGTGACACCTCTAGAAACTGACAAATCCATGGAGGTAATAAGTACAACTTCCATGGCCAAATCATCCACGATCATGGAAGTAGTAAATACTGATGTGGGGTAAGTGCGCCTAAATTTATTTCGCCCCTATGCCTTGTAAACAGCCAACTACTAGTTGAGTAATATTTATAGGTTTCGATATATTTATGTTAGGCGCACTTACCCCATCCTGGCGCACTTGCCCCGACTGACCATACGTATTTCCTCGCTGTTTGAGAAAAGCATTATATATACCTCGGCGGCAATTGCGATTGCCAGACTCGTACTAATACAACTGACTCGTCCGGCAATGCGCTACTTGGCGGCCTCTGCAATAATGTACTATTATTCTGAAAAGAGTGATAGTTAAAAAATAACATTAACAAATTAATATTAAATCTACTTTGAAATTTACAGAAATACAAAAGTACAACAATATCAATAAAACAGTGAATAAGGTTGAGAACTTCCAGTGTGTATAAAAATACTTGTGACGGAAGCTCTCTCTCTTCCAATTACAATACCACATTATCATCATCATCATCATCATCCTCATCATCATCATCATTTCAGCCGATAGACGTCCACTGCTGGACATAGGCCTCCCCCAAGGCGCGCCACCAGACCGGCCAGCACACCGGATATGAAATTCAATAAATATACCTACAAGTTTAGCGCATTTAAAGCTAAGATTACTTCTATTAATAACAATATAAGTGATGAAACTGACGAATGATACTTTGAGTAGGTCGGTAGGGTATAGGTAGGTAGAGATCTTCTACTATCTAAAGTCCCGCGCCTTCACATTTCAAAACGCTTCAATGTATTTAAAAAGCACCGCCAACACTCTCAACACATGTGCGTGCTGAGACAGCCATCAACTATGCGTTGAGAGTGTTGGCGGTGCTTTTTAAATAATAATGAAAAAATTGAAGCGTTTTGAAATGTGAAGGCGCGGGACTTTAGATAGTAGAAGATCTCTACTAAATGTAAAATGTACGTAGTGTAAAGTAGGTATAGCCACGAAAGAAATTTCAAAACTCAAAAGCAATTTAAACGTTGCATGCATAGAGATCCTACAGATTGAATAAATACTCGTTAGGTGCTCAATACGGTCTGAATCCAGGTAATATTTTCGCTGAGATACGCCGAGATAAAGTCGTGTACGGTATCCACGTATCGGAAAACAGAGTATTGAATATATTCCACTCTGCATTCTTCTAAAATTTCCGTCCTACCTACTCTTCTAGTCCCGGGCGGTGACTCTACCTTCATTATGTGGAATGAGAGAACGGGGAAATGAGTAAAATTGTCCCAACTACACTCAACTCAACAGCAATGAATTCAAGTCACTTATTAGAGGGTTTATCCCGAAAGTTGGCAATGTCGCATATAGCTGTCAAATGTTTCGCTGTTTTTATAAATTTCTCAATATTGCTGCATTAAAAAGGAAGATATAATTCTATGGTTGAATGACGCGTCTCGTTTTATATTTGTTGGTTAGGCATTCAAATGATAAGATTACATTAAAATGCAAGGAAACTGCGATGGAAAGTTTTCAAAAGATATTACTTCCATAGTACTAAAAACTTCGTGTTCCTATGATAACTGTTGCAAACCATACTCAATGTTTTATTCAACCATAGAGCGATAATTCATGTTTTCATTCAGTAATATTCAGAAATTAATGAAAACAGCAAAATATTTGACAGCTATTTGCGACGTTGCCAAGTTTCGGAGTAAACACTCTTAATCCGCGTACCGTGCTACATGCATCGTCGCGGAACTTGAGCGGTGCATGGTCTTCGAACCTTCGTTGCGCAGAAGTGAAAAATAAGGTCTCATCGGCAGAGGAGCGCGAGACGCAAGGGGCGCTTTGTCGTGCGCGCTCGCTCATCGGCTCTTCAGTCGTAAACATGCGCAGAAACGCCCTCTACATTCGCTCACCGCTCAAGACACGTGCCGCGGATTGTATAAGAGTAGATTTTATTCCCTCTCTGTTTAGTCGCACTGCTCTGGGCTCCTTGCGCAGGTGCATATTGCAGCCGATTGCAGCGCTGGGGCCGGTTTTACATATCATTAGCCTTTATACACCGCGTATTCTCACAATCTATTGTTTCTTCTACTGAATTCTAAGTGAGACATAAAAAAATCTAATTAAAAGTAAGATTATTTTTTGTAGACAGGCGAACGGCTCACCTGATGTAAACTGGCCACCGCCGTCTATACCTAATAGACATTTGAAACACCAAGAGGCGACGTCGTGCAGCAAATCTCGAACGCATCATTAGTATAAAATGTATATTCTATCTAGACTTAAAAAAAAAAAAACTATAGGGAAAGATTTCGATTTAAAAAAGTCTTGACGTAAGTATAGATTTTCTTTCATCGAGTACCTTAGTTGGCAGCGTTCCGCGAAAAATGCGAATTGTTATTTCTCAGTTTAGAGAATCACGAAATTACAGTCAAAGATCGTTTGTGGGCAATCGCGGTTTTACTTAAACCTCTTCGGAAAGACTTGAGCTGACGTTAAGAGTTCAACGTCGGGAAATAAAGACTTAAATTACGTTCTCAGACCCCATTAACTGCACTTAGGTCTAGAGATAGAAAAATGTTCTTTGTACTGTACAGTTCATACAAGTCCATACATAGGGGTAATAGGCCGGGAGATCCTGACACTGAATTCCGAACCATTTGTACCAGGCTGGCGAGTCTACAGGGGTATAATTACGTAATGACGAAAAGGAAAATCATGGTCATAGCGCCAGTACCGGGGGCCCAATCGCGTGAGAATCGAACGTGTCGCATAAATTTACGAAAGTCGAACGATTTGTACCACAAAAAATCTTGTATTTTCCGATAGTCGATGAAAAACGAAGTAGGCGATTGCGTAATGCCATACTTCTCCGGCGCGGCCTACATCCCGCCATACCGACGAAAACATGTTAATTAAAAACCAAAAATTGAACCATTTGTACCAGGCAAATTTTTGCATGTATTATAACTTGATAGCTGAGAAACAAACACGAATAGCGGACTGTATTTTTTTAAATTTGAAACGTACAATTGCTTCGAAGCTCCCGTGGGCTCACCTGGGTACATTAGATGAAGTCTTCTGGGAGCTCCCTGCTTGCCTGGGTTCTTCTTCTTCTTGGGTCGCACGATACCAAGCCCAGGAGGACAGGATTTCACCACACAATGAATTCTTAGCGCTTGTACGTATTAATCACGAATTAAAATAGCTAGAGCAAACCGTTGCACTGCTTTACATGTCGGCCATCATCAACGGAAGAGGAAGTGACGTCATATACGTCGTAGAGGTGGCAGTATTGAAAAGTGTTTCAATCTACGCATGTTAAACATTTACTTATATTATAAAACTATTCTACAAGTCATATTCATATCCCAAATCAGGATAGACGGTGTTACAATTTTTGCGAGAGAGCAAATTACTCGCACAATACAAACAGGGCCATCGCATTCCATGCTCACTAGTTGGCGCCACTATCTGCAGGGTGGTGGCTGTCAATGACAACGTTTTGTAATTTTTTTTATTACGAACGGGCTTGCGTTTGACCCTGATTATACCTGATGGAAAGTAGGTAACGATAGGGTCTAAGGCGGAACACGCTTACCCAGAAGATGCTTATTCACTCTACATTTCATACAACAGGTCAATGTCACTGTGACATTTGACGTTTTGGAGACCTCAGTGTTGCCAATTTAGCATGTACTATGGCACATGATATGCTAAATTGGCAACATGCATCTCGGGGACAGGAAAGCGCCTCTAGCAGCAGACTCACTCGCAGTGGGGCATTTCCAAGAAGCGCATTTTATACGTTCACGACTGGACCGGGTGGGGTCAGCTATCTCACTTTATGCATCGAACGAAGGGATTTACTGATTCACTAAGCGGTCACTCTTGACGTCCCGAATAAGCGAAGCGATGGGTAGATTCCTGTCCGTTCCCAATAAGATCACTTCGTTAACTCTAATAGACGCCCAGGGCCCTGATTGGAGTTTGTACTAGAGATTTCCTATACAATAATAGGATTATTTCCCTGTCACTTCCCGGTCATTGTCTCACCCGAAAATCCGGCACGATATTAATTGAGAACTAATATCGGGTGACAATAAACACTCAGAATTAATATGGGGAGTTCCCGAAACTTTTCCAATCAGCCTCGGTCCTTTGTAGTGCCCGCAATTTATGGTGACACTCGTTACGTCGCGTCGGCCGCTTCCCGTGCGGCAGTTATTGAACGCGAAATAATGAAAACGGGGTTTTTAAAATGGGATTACCTACAAAAATCAGAAAACGAAGGTGCAAACAATAGTTCGTTCATAGAGCTATATATTTACTACATATACGCTATAAGTGAACAGTAGAATGAAACAGTTTCGAAATCAAAGTTTAGTTTTAAATACTACTACTACTACAGCCTATTTGCGTCCCACTGCTGGGCACAGGCCTCGTCATGAGAGGGTTTGGGCTATAGTCGCCACGCGGGCCCAGTGCGGATTGGGGACTTAACTTAATAACTTCGCTGATGCGTGCAGGTTTCCTCACGATGTTTTCCTTCACCGAAAAGCTCAAAAAAATTACTAGCCGTCTCTTGCGGTCAAACCAGAGAGAGATTTTTCCTGTTCCCGTAGGAATTTAGCGAAATCCTCTCTTAGTTCTCTTCTACACTCCCCAAGGAACCTGCATCACAAGTTTCAGCTTTCTACGACCAGTAGTTTCGGCTATGCGTTGTCAGTCATTCACTCGGTCAATAACGGAAGATATTTTTAACTATACCTACTGTTCCTGTGGGAACTACGCGTTTTTCCGGAATGAAAATACGCCTCTATATGTCCTTTCCCGGAACTCCAACTATCTCCATACCAAATTTTATCCAAACGGTCCAGCGGTTGAAGCGTGAAGAGGTAACAGACAGACGGACAGTGCTACTTTCGCATTTATAATGTTAGTATAAACAAGAAAAGTATATTAGTATTAGATTTTGAGCTTTAAACTCACAAGAAAATCTTCCCGTGTTTCGCAAATCGCAAGGAGGTTGTACCGGGAAGAATCTTAAACTTGGTACAATAATAATTTCTATAAGATTGCGAGTCGAGAACAGAGCCGTAATCTTGTTTGCGGCCGTTGTTTCATGCAGAATGATTGTCATGTCTGCTCGTACTTATAAAACTTGCCATGTTAATAGGTAGGAAAACTTTATCGTAGATTATTTTGTAATGGGTTTAACGCATTCACTGCCACTTCTGTTTGTCTAACTTTCGCTAGGTGCCCCATCTGTGATTAACGGAGCATTACAACGCACATGTGCGTTCGAGGCACTGCGGTAAAGTCAGCAAAACGCATATATGCGTCGGTGGCAGTGAATGCGTTTGACTCTCACCTCTCCTCTAACTGGAATCGAACCCGCGACCATGGGTGGGTACAGCAGGCAGGGCTATCAACTCAGTCACGTCAAAAATCAATATAGAACAAACAGATTTAATTGACTGAGCGAGCGAAGCGTCTATGTTACAACTTGGGCAAAATTCTTTCGCAGGTACCTACGTCCGAATTTGAGGATTTTGTTTGTTCTCTTCTACAGCTCGCATTTGTTAACTGATTCTTGTGAAATTATGTGAGCAGGTTTAAATTATCGTATTGTAGTGAGTAGATATTAAATAGTTTCTGACAGTTTGAATTTTGGAAAAATTTCAGGAATTATTTAAGCTATGCAAAAGTAGATGCGAGGTCTGTCAGCTCTCAGAGCCACTTATATTAATATCCCAGACCTTAATGCCTAATTTGTTCGAGTACCTACGTTTTAGGTTGGGGCTTAATCCCCAATTATTCACAATCCCTAGTTTGTGAACTGTAATTGAAATACGGTCGGGGCACATCGCTCGTAGAACTGACGGCCGATGGGGCAAGAAAGTTCTCGAATGGCGTCCGCGTACCGGAAGATGAGCTGTCGGTAGGCCTCCAACAAGGTGGAGCGATGACCTGGTGAAGGTCGCGGGAAGTCGGTGGATGCTAGCGGCACAGGACCGGTCGGAGTGGCGAGCCTTGGGAAAGGCCTATGTTCAGCAGTGGACGTCATCAGCTAATATGATGATGATGATGCTGATGAATCGAGTTACAGTATAACTTAACGCTGTTGGAAGCTAGAGACAACCAAGCAGACAGAATTGCTTTGACATTTCTAAAAATAATGTGAGTACGGGTCATTTTAAAATACATGTAAAAAATCAACTGAGGTCAAAATAAACGAAATACTTCGAAATATGAAAGCTCTCAATTTGAATTTGCCACTGAGCTTTTCGGTGAAGGAAAACATCGTGAGGAAAGCTGCACGCCTCTGCGAAGTAATTCAAGGATGTGTGTGAAGTCCCCAATCCGCGTTGGGTCCGCGTGGGGACTATAAGCCCAAACCCTCTTGTGATGAGAGGAGACCTGTGCCCAGGTGAGCCGTAATAGGCTGTTGTGGTGAAAGCTCTCAGAAAAAACGTTACAAACAGTCAAAACTAAATATAAATACGTAAATATACAAGAAAGTACAGAGCTCCCAAACATGTTTTCCGCTGTCGGCGAGTTATACCTTATTTTCGTCCGCAAACATACGCGTGACTACTGGGACACAACTCAAACATAGCCTCAAATCATAAGTCACGTAAGTACTGGGACAAAGTCCTAATCCCACCGGAGTCGAGCTGATTTGGAACTCTGTCATCCTAATCGAATTACGCTGGTTTTGACGTGTTATCAAAACTTTTGCAGGAAATAAGATTCGTAAGACGATTTCCTTTTTTTCCCGCGGACGAAAAGTTTATAAAATGAAATAAGTACCTGGTACAAATTATGGGGGGATGAAGTAAAGGAGCGCAATCTTTATAGTTCACAGGTGGACACCAAATCGGGTAGGTTGGGGGCGCTGCGGTCGTCACTCCAGTCAAGCCACCTAGGCGGATAGTCTGGAGTAGCGCCTTCAGATGGCGCTGCTGAGGTGAAAACGCAGCGAAAACGGTTGTGAGGAGAATGTGTTTTGTTTTGTTGCTTATCAAATCCGCTGGACACGTTTTCAACTGTTTCGCCATATAAGATTGCGCTCCTTACTAAGACACATTCCACACTCCATAGTACAAACGTTTTTCATACTTCTATAGGAATATTCGCCATCAGATGGGTATATCTGAGCAAACAAGGATGATCTTAATTATTTGCACAAGCAGTCAAGCGAATTGACAACAAAATCGTTTTCAGATATTTATGATCACCTTGTTCGCTCAGATACATGACGTATTACGTATACTATACGGAGTGGAAGAAACAAATGACACATAGGCAATTACTACAAAAAAATCCCAAATAGCGACTAAAGCTATGACGAAACGTTTTTCCTTGGTCTCGCGGTCATTCTCAGAGCACCTAATTACCGTTTCCACTGTTTTTCCGATTTTTTTAGCC
This sequence comes from Aethes cnicana, assembly GCA_963971205.1. Taxonomy (NCBI): domain Eukaryota; kingdom Metazoa; phylum Arthropoda; class Insecta; order Lepidoptera; family Tortricidae; genus Aethes; species Aethes cnicana. The sequence continues at coordinate 11,396,087 of OZ020289.1, read as the reverse complement.
AACCCGGACTAAATATGAATATCAATTTAGATAATTCGTAAGTAAATACTGCACTCGATCGACTTTAATGATAATTCGAACCTTATTTGGTTATTTAACTTGAGCGGTTGACGGTAGGCATTAAGAATGGCTAATAAAGCTTTTAGTTCCCAAATAAATGTAGGACTACATACAAAATACTTTTTTACAAAGTCTGTTAGACACGCTTCTGACCCCATTCTGTGAATCCCAGCTTAAGTCGACTTAAACAACGATTTGTTTCACTTTACGCGGTAGGAACGTTTTTGTCTTGACTTCTAGGGAATATTTAAATATCCGCGAATATATCTTACTACTCTATTTGTAGTAGAAATAGACTACGCAGACTTAATCCAGACTATACATAAGCGAAATAATGCTACCTAGGTAAACCTACCTGGGTAAATAGTCCTAACTTAACAAGACCGTCATCTTAAGATCTTAGATTTACCTAAGTTCAATGTAGTGACTATACAATCCCTTAAAACTTAAAATGTTATAGGATGTCTATTGTGAAATTGTAATAGACAAGAAATCTGCATAATTTGGCCACTAATCTCTCTATTCTCTATTGGCACAATCGCTTGACCCAAACCATATGTCAATTACATATTGAAATAATGGTTGTTATTGGTTTTACTTAAATTGTTAAAAAATGCCGCGCTGTGCAGTTCCAGGATGCAATGAGAGCGGACGACACGTATTTCCGAAAGACTTGGTATGTATCTGGGGCAGGTCTAATTGCATTGAGATGTCTTCATTTTCATCACAAATAACTGAACCAAAATTAAAATTGCGGTCAATATTTAACAATTTTAAACAAATCTACTTAAAATTTTCAATAAAAAACCCCGTATAAATTTGACAGCAGCAGAGTTTGGGTTTTGGTTTGGGTGAAGCGTTTGCAGCGCCATCTAAGTCAAGCTTTGCGTATTCTTGTCCATTGAAATTTTGATAAAAGCTTTCTGCTGAGTTTGTTTGGATGTCTGTTCTCAGCAATGAGCTAGCAAGCGCTGATAGATTCATTTAATTTTCTCACGAAAAGCGCCCGGCATGTGGCCAATTTGCTGAATAAATCTTTGAATATATTAACACTATTTAATATTAGTTCTACTAGAGGTTTTGATTCGTAGAAGAATCTTGTTTTTTTACAGGTGGTAATGCTGTTGCTGCTGCTGATGACGATGATGATGATGCAGGGTTCGGAGACGAATCTTGTTTTTTTTTTTTACCGGTGGTAATGCTGATGTTGTTGCTGCTGCTGATGACGATGATAGTGCAGGGTCCGTCAAGATGACTACTTACTACGATCTTACTCGCCAACCTGACAACAGCAGTGCTTGCACTTTTGTGTTCCAGTAGGGGGGTAAGGAAGCAGGTGAAACAGAGTCATTCCACCTTAGGCCTCATACGGTTGGCAACGCATACGCAATCTTATGATTCCTTCGTTCGTTTGTGTATGTGCTGTGCCTTGAATGTGTGGTGTTCAATAAAGTGTAGAAGTTTTGTTTTATATTCCTTATATCTATGGGTCACAATGACCACTCACTTGCTATCATTTCAGATTTGATCCATTTCGATCTTTGAACTTCTTATCAGACGCGCAGTAATTTTCTCCTATAGCGTACTTTGTATCCTACTCGTAATTAAAAACTAATTTATATGACTACGACACATTTTCCTTTCAACTAAATTAAGTGCGTCGTAGGAATAACAGCTTTTACTTACGAGTATAATTAAAAAGAAAGGAAAGTTAAGTTCGCGACCTGTTTCTCTCATAATTTTATGAGAAAGAATTCTTAACTCGACTTCCGCAAATAAATGAGAATATATCCCATTTTTTCCACTCCGAACCATTGGATCACAAGTACAAGTTATAAGAAAATCTATTTTGGTACTTATTTCTGATGAATTTAAAGTTAAATTCGCAGAAAATGCTCGTGCCTTGAAACCTCTTGGTTTCGGGTGAAGATTTGCATTTTACAAGGCGCGAATTAGCTGGGGAATCTAAAATGGCTATCGGTTTTTCTTCCCATCAGGAATTTACAAAAAGGATATTGTTGCTCCTTGCTTTATTATTTTCAATTTGCTGCGAGGTACCAATCGGAGAGGGTTGGAACTGTGTCTCGTTTTTGCCTTTAATTTTTTCAATGAGGCGAGAGAAATAGGAACAGCAGACGCCCTGACTTCAGATTTTTCCTTGTATTAAAAACCGGTTCATTATTAAATAGGGGTTTATTAAAGAATCGTGTTAGGTATCTTAAGACATTTTATTATAATTTATATAATTTAACAACTCTGTTTTGCATCAATCAATTAAAATATGTCACACCCAACTGATACTCGTATTTTGCAATTCAAATTGAAAAATAATAATGAAGCAATAAATACGGGATTCATTGCGCGTTTTCTATTGTTTTCAATTTACAATTACTAGTAGGTAGAATGTTTTTTTCGTAACTTTAAAAAAAGAAATCAAGCGGCCAGTGCTTTTAGTTCAGGGCCAGTTGCTTCCATCACATTTAAAAGGACCGGTCAAAACTATCGAACGCAACTGAGCTAGCTACGGACGACTTTGAACAAGTGAACCTAATGTAAAAATGGCGTTTCTGTGTGAAATTATATTTTAGCGGTTATAATTAATCTCGTAAAGTAGTCGATGCAAAGCTTTAGAGAGTACGCCCATGGGTGACTTTTGTCGCCGGCGACAGTTTCGTCACTCGGTCACCCGTGGACGCACTCTCTTAAAGTGTGTAAACAAAAACAAGTATGGAGTGTAGAAGTAAAGGAGACACCAAGTCGGATAGGTTGGGGGCGCTGCGATCGCCAGAAGTGTCAAGCCATCTAGGCAGATAGTTTGCAGTAGCTGAAGGCGCTACTGCAAACTATCTGCAATGGCGCTGCTGAGGCGAAAACGCAGCGAAAACGGTTGTGAGGCGAGTGTGTTTTGTTTTGTTGCTTAGCAAATCCGCTGGACACGTTTTCAACTGTTTCGCCATATAAGATTGTGCTCCTTACCAAGACACGTTCCACACTCCATATAAACAAGTACTGAGTGCTCATAGTCTATGGTCATTCGTTTTTTTTAGTATCTCTCTGCTAAGCCAGTATCAAGTATGGCACAAGGAAACGCTCACAGAGTGTCAATACCCGGGATTCGTTGCTCAAACAGTTATCAGAGTGAATCCCATCTCATCTATTTGTAGAGAGCGGGTGCAGCCGGGATGCGGAATACCACGCGGCTATTTAGGAGTAGAGATTGGCATTGTGTCGATAACTCGATATCGATAGATGCATTGTCTACTGTGGAGACTGGCCGAGTATAATCGGTGAGTTGACACATTTTCTTTCGAATTTAGGTATTTTTAAGCGTAGAATTGTGTTGCGTTTGTTACTTAGTCTTTTGATAGCTATGATCTCTGAAAATATAATATGAATTTTACATAAAATCTATTTATTTATTTATTAGGGAAATGTTAAGGACAGTATTAGGGCCAGTCTGTGAGATATAGATTTCTTAATTAGCTAGACATCATCCTGATGCCCAGCGAGTCTCCGTGTCTTCAAGTTCCACTGTTGATCTCCGTGCCTACATACAGCATCTACGCGAGCTAACACCAACCACCCCCTTACACTATTATATAAGTCGAAGTCATTTTATTGACGACAGGTTTGGCTAAGTTTGTAGAGTCAGAATCCCGATAGGAGCAAACTTAGTCTGATGAGCACGAATGTTTAGTACTTGAGTCATGGATATTTAGTATTTCTGTATGTATTTCCATGTAAATAGATATAAGGATTTGGTCCTTATTTAGAAATATAATATATCTAATTTATTATATTTCTAAATAGGTACTGCTGTTTGCCGATACACTGTTCTATGTCGCCACAGTACTTGCGGTGTCGTGTAACGACAGTGGTAAGAAAACCAGTGAATTTACCAGCACAGAGGCGTTCTACATCAGTCCTCAGGTTTATGGAGTGTAGAAGTAAAGGAGCGCAATCTTTATACTTCCAAAAGTGGACACCAAATCGGATAGGTTGGGGGCGCTGCGGTCGCCAGAAGTGTCAAGCCATCTAGGCAGATAGTCTGCAGTGGAGCCTTCAGATGGCGCTGCTGAAGTGAAAACGCAGCGAAAACGGTTGTGAGGAGAATGTGTTTTGTTATGTTGCTTATCAAATCCACTGGACACGTTTTCAACCGTTTCACCATATTAGATTGCGTTCCTTACCAAGACACATTCCACGCTCCATACTCAGGGTTTTCAACGCATTTGGCAATCTTATGATTCCTTATATCCACGGCCTACATATATTACTTACCATGAGGTGGCCCATGTTCTCGTTTGCCAACCAATGCATGCCATAAAAAGCCGCAATAAGAACTACAGAAGCTATAACAGGCTCCGATGAAAAATACAATGCATTATTAACTTGAACCATCGATAAGAGCTGTTTATTCCCCGCACTAAAGCCCATAATAGCGTGATATTATGCGCCTAGGGAGATTTACACAGCAGCTTACCGGCCTAGGCCAGCTATTGAAATTTACGTCTTCTGAATATCTAGAATCGCGGATTTCCTTGTGGAATTATTGCAGGAAATGGGACCTATATTCTTGTAGTTTATTCGGGATTTTTCGAGGTAAGTAGTACCTAAGTAATTCAGGATTATTATGCTTAAAGTTAAAAAAAACTGTACATAATAAGGAGACCGCGTTGAAGGTATTTTATTTTTTGGAAAACTGGTTGACGCTTTAAGCCGTGGTAACCTAGTAGTTTGAACTACCGCCTCTCTTGCCGAATCCTGTAGCAATACCATGAGTTTACAGTGACCGTACTCGCTAGCGACTACGTAAACGATTTGTATGAAGAATAGTACAGCGCCCCTGGCGGTCACTCGTTGAAATAAAATTCTTCATACAAATAGCTAGCGTAGTCGCTAGCGAGTACGGTTACTGTAAACTCATGGTATTGCTACGGCTCGCACGTGTGATGTGCCAAATTCGATTCTGATTTACCACTGCACTCTTCGGTGAAGGAAAACATCGTGAGCAAATCTACACATATCCGCGGTAAATCAAGGGTGTTTGAGAAAAACCCAATCCTTACTGGGTCCGGTAAAATGCCGAAAGGAACCTTTTTAGTTTATTTAATTTTATTTAACATTGCTTTTTTAGTTTTACCTATATGATAAATCTACTTTCAACTTTATTCTAGGAATTATTTTAATTTCAGACACTTGCAAAGGTTTTATTTTCAGTGGAGATTTTGTTTTTGCGAGCGGTTTTTAAATGGTGAAATGTAATTATTATGCATTTTTCTGCATAACTTTATCCCGTACGTGGATTTACATTAATTAAGCGTAGATTGTAAAATGAGAAAAGAAACTTACCAAAGGTTAAATTAATCTTGTTTATTTTAGCAAAGGGAATCGCAAAAAATACATCTTCAAGTAGTTCAAAGATGTGTGTTATAACGCTTGGGGCTCGCAAGGGTACCATATCCCAAACCCTCTCGTGATGAGAGGAGAGACGAGGCCTCTTGCCATTTGCCAATAGTGGGACGTGGGCTTTTGTGGTCTTTCTCTGTACTAGAAGGTACTACTACTACAGCCTATTTGCGTCCTACTGCTGGGCACAGGCCTCTTCTCATCAGGAGAAGGTTTGGACTATAGTTCCCAAGCGAGCCCAGTGCGGACTGGGGACTTCACACACTTGCTTCGCAGATGCGTGCAGGTTTCCTCGCGATGTTTTCCTTCACCGAAAAATTCTATAACTGTCTACATTGTATAGTACCATCAGGTATGAAAATTCCAAGTCAATGAGGGACGAAGTCGTTAGCAACGGCTAGTACTATTTAAATATCCCCGGGAGGGCTATCAAATACCCTCAACTAGTGACAGCACTGACAGCACACTATACTGACAAAATCTAGTATACTATTGCACTTTCTTAACAGTAATTGATTGAGTATCTATTCAGAACCCAGAACTAGCTTATAAACTTTACTAACTTGCCTTTGAAATGCGGAAACTTCTGTAGAATACTGTGGATTTGTGCACTATATAAAGCCTGACATTCACCAACGCCCTATTTGGATTAATAATTTTTGGCAAATAAATAAATAAATAAATAAATAAATAAATTAATTCTAGAGCTCAAGCATTTATACCTATAAAATGGCTAGGCACTTATCAGAAAAAATATCCAGCTCCATACATTACATACATATCGTCAGGCCTATGTTCTCTAGCGGGGCAGGCAGACCGTTAGTGACCTTCAAGGTCACATCACGCAACCTTTGACAAAGTTTTGAGGGTAGTGAGATCATCAACATTGGCAGGTAGTGACAGGTTGTCAGTCCAGCTCCATGACTGAAAAATTGAAAATATTAAATTAAAAGGAGCAGGTTCTCAATTCGTCGGAATCTTTTTTATTTTCATTTTTTTATGTATGTTCACCAAAAATAAATAGTAAACGTGAACCGATTGCGATGATTCAGTTTTTTATTCGAAAGGTGGTACTTCCAAGTTGGTCCCATATTATTTTGGTTCAGTTCTGATGATGGGATCCATGAGAAAATGAGGGAACTCCTCAAAATTTGCTAGCACGTAGATGATTTTGGTGTCAATTTCGGAGACTTCAGAGTTACTTATGTATTTCTATAGTAATGTTTGGAAAGTGTAGCTGAAAAATAAAATATATAAAAAAATAAAAACCGCCTTCAAACTCCGACAGACTGCGAAGTCTGTGTCAAGTGAACCGACCCAAAGAAATGATAATCATATAAGTAGTGAACTTGACATTGACATCGCAGTCTGTCGGAGTTTGAAGGCGGTTTTTTTTTCTGTTCTCACGCTAATTGTGGTTTACAGTAAAAGGCTAAATCTGTTCCCAGTGAACCTTATTAATAATCTTCTTTGGCCTTTTTTTCTTGTTATTCTGGGTACACAAATACCCATTAAGTTCGGAGATAACATCTTTGCCTACTGTATATTTGCTTTTGTGCATACATTTGTAGTTTATGTTTTTTAAATAAATTTGAATAACTGATATGACCTACTCTTAATATAAGAAAACATGTAATAGGGTACCTAATTGCATTATTTATTTACTTGTTAAGTAATACCGATTGGCGTGTCATTTTGTTTCTCGTGATGTTATTTGTATATTGTTATTTTTATTACAATGTTGGTAGTATCATCGTTCACAAAATGATAAATACCTAAATGATTTCTATTTCTATTTATGAATGCGGGGCCTAATGTCTCTCGTTTGGGACTTCCTATTTTCAGTTCAAGAGGCGGAATCCAAGACTGTTAGCCACTTCTGAATATTGGTTTATAAATAGATTTACTTGAGAAACTACATTTAGACCTTTAGAGGAAACATATTACTTACCTACATGGAGTTTTACTTTCCTGAAATAATTTCAAAGAATTAACTTCCTACAATAAGGTTTACAAGCAAGTAAACAGGCCGTGGTCCCTTTGTCGAAAGCTTTTGAAAAAGTGGTGCAATTATGCTCACGCCTGCTTTGCCCTGCCCAGAATCAACGGATTTGAATACATCATCATTTGACGAATTGAACCTAATAGACGTCTGCTGACGATGGGCCATGACATACAACCACCACCACAATCGCCACAAGAACCTATTTACGTCCCACTACCGGGAACAGGCCTCCTCTCATCACGAGAGGGTTTGGGCTGTAAACACGCGACCCATTGCGGATAGAGGACTTCAAACACAACTTTGAATTAGATTAGGTATTTCTCAGGGGGTCCTAAAACTATGTGCCCCTTCATCGAAAGACTCAGTGATAAATTCAAATGGAATTTCCCACATAACCTAACTAAATTCAGAGGCGCGAGGGTTTAAAGCCCCAACCCTCTGCATGAGAGGGCAGGTCAAACCACTAGGCTATCACGGCTTCTTTCCCATGACATCATCTGGCCTCATATCCGCTACGTTTATACTCGAAAACGGCCATACGATTGAACGGAACGACACGCACACAATTACCCGGGGCCATATGCTCGAACACATCCGCGCCCCGGGTATAACCGTGTTACAACATAATGTCCGATTCTACCCCAATGGCGGGGTAATCCAGTATTGTGTATTTATCGCCCGGTCTGCCGGATAACCGGTTTTGTACCGCCTTAGGTATTAACAACTACTCGTATTGTGGGTATGTAAACGCAAGGGTAATCACACCTGGGATTCGAGGGTGAATAATAGGCGAGGTAGGTTTCTGATTTAGGAGCTCGCTTAAGAGAATGCGAGAAATTCGAATCCTAATGTAAGGGGTCTAGTTAAATAGCCAATAGTGGTAAATCAATAGGTACACTAATTATACGTAATATATCAGTCATCAATCCATATTTATAAATATGCTTCCGTCACTGACTGACTGACAACGTACAGCCATCGTTCAGAAGAAACACTTGAGCAAAAATATAAAATGTTTATTTGGCACATAAAATAAAAAAAAAAGTAGAGCTGTAGGGTTTTCTGGAGAAGTAGGATTGCTCACCTCTGATATGTTTTAAATGTCTACACTTATGCGGTGGTTACCAAATATCATTAACTAAACGACATTGAAATAAAATAGACTATTATTATCTCTACGTTTCCCTAGGAATTTAGACGAGAAATTATTATGATAGACCCCCCATTTACGTATTCGCGTGGTGAACTCAGAACGCGCGGCCAATAGAAAAGTTTTTGAATCTGTTAGGCCGAAGTTAGTTGGATGGCTATATGTTTTGCATGCGAGATGCATAATATTGCATAATATTCTCATAAAGACTCCAGGAAGCTGCAAGCAAATGTCCGCGTGTCACACCGTAAAGTACTTAAAAGTATCGCATACATATGGTACAGGTGTTTAGACCTGGTGCAAGGTCCGTCCGCATAGCTACATACAATCTGGCTCGCGAACCTGCCGCCAAATAGCAGTTTTGCACCGTTGTGTTCCGCTAAAGGCAGCCGGTGAAATTACTGGCATAGAGGCATTTCATCTTAGGCCTCAGGGTTGGCAACGCCGCTTTGCACGCGTAGTATAACTACAAATTATACATCTTAACCTTCCTCTTGAGTAGCTTAATATATTGCTTAAAACCGCATAAAAATCCATTCAGTAGTTTTTGAGCCTATCACCAACAGACATGGCTGTCTGCGGCAGACGAATGCGATTGTTGAAGTTCTAGCGATTAGTTATGACTCCATGATTGTGCTCCAATATTGGCAAATCCTTATTGTTTAAGCAAAGAGTAAATGAAAGATGCAGATGACGCAGATAAATAACTACCTACTACGTAATTACATATCATCATCATCATCATCAGCCGTTCACTGCTCGAGACTTAAATTACATATTTGAAAAGTACTTAATAACTTTAACTCCTCACTGGTTCTAATCTAATCAATAAATTACGTCCTTGGGGACGCTTATCATACATTGACCAGAAAAGACGAAATCATTGAAAAAGTGGTGTTCGTTGGTGGAATAGAGGGCAAGAGAGCCCGAGATCGTCCCATGACTCGATGATTCGACCAGATATAAGAAGCCACTTCCTCAAGCAATCTCCATCAACAATGGATCGCGACCGATACAGGAACATCGTAAATGCCTCGAAGACGTCGCATCATCACGATCCTCAGCAATGAAGAAACGACCAGAGAAAGAGATCATTATTATGGACACTTAAAATACGTGTCAATGTGCGGTGTGAGAGACGGTTAGTTTAGAATTTGCGAGTGGCGGCCTAAATATCCAGTAGGGGGAAAGAAGGGGGAACGACCCCCGTCCTTGAGTTATTATCGCCTAGATCATGATTACGGGGGAAGCTTGCGTATTTTTACCGACTGCGACTAAGAGGTTGCCTCATAAGTCTTGCCGCTAACGTGCAGTGGATAGACTGTACCTATAGCTACTATAAACACCAGTTAGTCTAAAACTTAAACTTTAGTCTCTTTAGGACTTTGAAGGAAGTCCTCTCATCACGAGAAGGGTTGGGCTATAATAGTTATATTCCCCATGAGGGAGTGCGGATCGGATCCTTCATCGAAAATCTCAGTGGGTACTAAAATTATTAATTTCTCACACTTCCTGTGCTTCATAATCGGTACGAGAAATACGAGAATCCTACAATAACTATGCGTCTGCTTTCTCTACAGAGTATGCTATTAAACTCCAATACAGATTTACAAAGTTCTAACCATTCGACATTCTCACTTGGTCGTTGGTAGCGTAGCGATCGAGGTGACATCTGTGGAGGACGAGACGTTTCAATTTGCAGTGCAAAGGTGCGCGTGGATTACACTGCAATTTTTGTGGAGAAGGCAAATTTCAACTGCACTATACGACTGATATGTTGTTGATTGGTGCAGGAATTAGCTACTTACTTGACTGAGGAGTAAAAAATACTTTTAATAATGTCTAAACGCTTGTACTGTAAGGGGCCGTGAAACATTTATAAAATGTGACCAAAAAATTCGTTCAGTGCAATAAACATTATTCCATTCATCCCCAGCTCCACACAGACAAAAATGTTCATAGATCATCATGTCAGCTGAAAGACATCCACTGCTGGACATAGGCCTCCCCAAGGCTCGCCAGTCGCTACATAGACCGGTCTTGTGCTACTTACGGGAGCAAAAATCCAGTGGGAACTGGATTTTTTGTAGATCACCTAGTTTTCATATCTAACACCTCGTCGTTAATGAGTATTAGAAATGTTAAAAAGTTCTCTCATTTTCTCATGCATCCCGTCATCAGAAGCGAACCAAATCAAAATGGGATCAATCCGGAGGTACCACCTTTCGTTTAAAAAAGTACCATCAAAATCGGTTCACAATTGACGGAGTATTTGGTATTGGTTGAATGCTCTATTTTCCGCACTGGGCTGATTTATGTAATTGACGAACATGCATTATAGCAGAACACAACTTAGAAGCACGACGAAGCACTTAAGCCGTTGATGCAGAGTCTGTTATTGCTTAATCCGCTCGCCTTCTAAGTTGTATCGTGCTATACGAAAAAAGAAGAAAAACATACAGACGAATTGCGAACCTCCTCCTTTTTTAAGTCTGTTAAAATAAAGCCGCATTCAATTTCCTACTTCCCAACGTCGCCCTCTCGTTCAGTGCAGGTACACTCACATCTGTTTCAGATTAGTACCTGTTTGTTTTAGCGAAATAGATCGACGTTTAAACTCGTGTTGACTGTACTCGATATTACATTGGGCAGTCTGGCGTATTTTGAGCACACGCTGTATAATACCAACTTGAAGTTTACGGACATAGAGATCTTCTACTATATCTAAAGTCCCGCGCCTTCACATTTCAAAACGCTTCAATGTATTTAAAAAGCACCACCAACACTCTCAACACATGTGTGCGAGCTGAGACAGCCATCAACTATGCGTTGAGAGTGTTGGTGGTGCTTTTTAAATAATAATGAAATAAATGAAGCGTTTTGAAATGTGAAGGCGCGGGACTTTAGATAGGTAGTAAAAGATCTTCTACAGTAAATAGTGTTAGTCTAGCATGATATTCCAAAGACCGTATTCCTGCTCACCATTTGCCGCCACTATCATTGTCGACTGTCTGACAAAGAGGTCACTACGTACGTACATAAAGAAATCAAAGAAAGAAAGAAAGAAATCATTTATTTATAACGACGCACAATAAAAGAAGTCATACACATACAATACAAAACATACAGTCGCTATAAAAAGGCCCCGGCTCAGCGTGAGCTGGCTACCAAATTAATAGCCAGCGCTGGTCTTCCGCCGGGCCATACGAGTAAATCACGGAAGGCCACACAAGACAGACACAAACGTAACAATATATAAGATAAATTAATTATATAATATCTTATACCTAACTAAAAGAACAATACAACAAAAATATATGATACAATACATACAATTTTACATAATACAACAGTGTCAATATGACTGTGACGTTTGACGTTTTGGAGACCTCAGTGCTGCCAGTTTGCCGTGGTGGCATAGTGGTTCGACCTACCGCCTCTCATGCCGAGGGTCGGGGGTTCGATTCCGGCTCGCACCTCTAAGTTTACTTATGTGCGAAATTCAATTTGAATTTACCACTGAGCTTTTCGGTGAAGGAAAACATCGTGAGGAAACCTGCACGCATCTGCGAAGTAATTCAAAGATGTGTGTGAAGTCCCCAATCCGCACTGGGCCCGCGTGGGGACTATAGCCCAAACCCTCTCGTGATGAGAGGAGGCCTGTGTCCAGCAGTGGGACGCAAATAGGCTGTAGTAGTAGTGCTGCCAGTTTGGGCTTGGACATATTCTGCTAAGCACTGTTCGTCCATATGCTATTACTTATTATAGCTCAATGATTATGATGAATAGAGTAATGATCTATCCCTGTATGAAATGTGATAGATAGTCCCGATTTATAAGCCAACGTACGACACTTCGTTTTTTGGCTTCAGTACGTGTATCATTTTTACGTATAGCAGTTGTTTTATACTAACCAATATCAGTAGAAAGTTTACGTTCGTGAAAGATCGTCCGAAGATCGTCAAAGGATAGTTGGAAAAGTTACCCTTTAGTTAGAAATGGCTTATTTTTGATCGGGAAAGAAGATACGCGTGTGCCCTAGTTTTCTAATCATTTCTTCTTCATACTGAATTCTTTGTTTCGAAGCTGAGGCTGTAATCCTTTGTGTGCGGATAGAAACTTTCTTTTTTACTATTTGTGTGAGAGGACAATACGTAATGATATTGAGGTAGGTAGGTACTACGAGTGCCTACCCAATTGTCATAGATATTTTTAGATTATTATATTTTTATATACAGCCTTTATACAGCTTATAGTATTCACGAGTCTTATATTTTTTATTGCAATACGCCATATACTAAAAAAACGTACAACCGAAATTGAGAACCTTTTCCTTTTATATCATTTTGAAGTCGGTTAAAAGAAAAGTTCATTTTTGTTTTTCTTTTTAATTCAGAAACTTTGTTACCATTTTCAACCTTACGCTCATAATTACAGAGTCAAATATATATATAAAGAATCCACGAGCTGCTTTATTGTAAAAAAGGAACAAAATGGCGGATTCCAATGAATGAGTTGATTCATGAATAGCTTTTCGATAAATATTCCGTCTCTGATGAAATGAGTTGCGAAACCCGCGCTAGCGGCCTGATTGATTCTACTTTTAGGCCTGGAATTAGCTGGTTCATGGACGATTTTCTCAAATTTAAAAACACGCGGACATATTGTTAACCTCACGTAGGTACCTGATTATGAATTTATTAAGATACTAGCCGATGCCCGCGACTTCGTCCTACGTAGTTTTAGAATTTGCGTTCCCGATGATACTATACATATATTATAGGTTATAGAAGTATTGAAAAACTGGTTTGACCCGTGGAAAAACCGTTTCCGTGGAAATATCGGGATAAAAAGTATCCTATGTTATTCCCAGGGTCTCAAACTATCTCCATACCAAATTTCATCCAAATCGGTCCTGTCGTTGCGACGTGAAGGAAGGACAAATAAACAAACACACTTCACATTTATAATATTAGTATGGAAGTATGGATTCTTCTTTGAAGTGTGGGATGGAACCTTAGCTCGCGGTCTTCTCTACAATTTCGAGATTCGTAGTTTCTGTGTTGAAATAATTAATTTGCTTCGATTTACTAATTATTTATGTAGAGCTAAATAACAAAATCTGTAATAAACTCTAAATAATGTCTGACAGAAAAAAACACAACCTAAACCAGTATTTAAACCAGAGGTGTTTTTTTTGTATAGGCAAGTAGGTGTACAGGCACTCCATAGGTAGGTATGCTAATTGTACAAATAAAAAATAAACAAATAAATATCTTGGAACATTTCACAGAAATTGACCTAGCCCCAAACTAAGCAAAGCTTGTACTATGGGTGCTAGACAACGATATAAAGACTTATATAGAGAAATACATACATATATAAATACTAAACATCCATGAGTCGAGTACAAACATTTGTGCTCATCACACAAAGTTTGCCCCGGGCGGGATTCGAACCCGCGACAGTAGGAACAGTGGGCAGGGTCACTACCAACTGAGCCAAACCTGTCGTCAAATTTTACAAAATCATCAAGTTTTTTAGCCACCAAATGAGCTGAATTCCGGAAGATATAGAATTTCATAATAATTCTATACTTAGACGAAGCTAAGGCCAAATGCTACTAGAATATATAAACTCTGTTCAGTCACAATTTTCTTATTAGGCAAAAAGGTATATTTTACCGCGGGTGACGGATTGAATCCAGAGCGACGCGAAAGATTCCAGAATAGAATCCCGAGCGTAAGCGAGGGATTCTAGCGTGGAATCTTGAGCTAGCGAGGGATTCAAGCTTTGTCACCCAAGGCATAAATAAGTTTGCTACCGTGTTGTACACTCTGCTTTTCACCCCTCCTATGAGAAAATCATTAGATCATTCGTTCATTATTGTCTTTAAATTAAGTAAAACAAAAAAATAATACATTTAGAAGCAAACAAGGTTAAAAAGAACGTGTGTTTCGCGCGCTTATCATAAATTCATAGGTAGAAGGCGAAAATGGCTTCCATATTGAAGAATCAGTAACTATATTGTATTTATAATCTGTCATGCTCGCACGCTTTGCGTTCATAATAATAGGTAAATTTAACAAATGTGAAATAAAGTACATTTTATGACAATTTCGCACATACTGTATCACACAAAGTTTTGTAATACATTTGCGATAAAATGAAAAAAGGGCAGTGCAATTCATATTACGTACTTACATAATATTCCTTTGGAATTCTCAGAGGTGTTGATCCCAATACATTGCATCACCTAAATCACTTTTTGATTTCATTCATTTTCTACGAAATAATTCATAACACTACATAAGGTACGTTTTATTTTGGAAATTAAGTGTAAAATAATACGGCAAGGAAATGAGCGCTCACGAAATTCGCGGGTTCGAGTTTTTTTTTTTAATTCGATCACACGACGAGTTTACGAGGAATGCTACGGCATTGGCCTGCACCATTCAGCCAAATTGAAAATAAAAAACAGAAAATAATTTATCAAAAGTAAGTATATATCTATGAATTTATGGATTTTTAGTATGTGTAATAAAGTATTTATGTAAAATGCCGATATATATAAAATTCTAAATACGAAAAGGACGCGACTTTTGAATGCAACTTTTTACAGTCTCCGCAGCTCCGTGAACGCACTGCTAAGACGTATTTTGCTCCCTGTTAGCGGGGCAGAAATGAAAAAAAATTAAAAAAAAGCGAAGAGGGAGCAAAATCGCATTTTGCTCCCTCTAAACGGGGAACAAAACACTTCTTTTCGAATAGGAGGGGTGAAAACAAAATTCTAACTTCAAAGTGCAGGGGTAAAATAGGTTTATTACTGTATCAAACAAAATCATCCTGAGTCAACATAATATGGAACATTTCTCGAGTGGTATTTGTTGTGGGATTCCTCTATATACGGAAATAGCCACAAATAGTTCAAAAATACGCATTTTGAGGACAGAATATTGTTTACCAAATAGAACAACTGAGGATGAAAAGATTGTCTTCATGTAGAATAGGTAAGTATACTTCGTTTATTTGTCAATCGGACGGCACAGAGATATAGACAAACACAGACTTATATTACTTACTACTACTACAGCCTATTTGCGTCCCACTGCTGGGCACAGGCCTCCTCTCATCACGAGAGGGTTTGGGCTATAGTCCCCACGCGGGCCCAGTGCGGATTGGGGACTTCACACACATCTTTGAATTACTTCGCAGATGCGTGCAGGTTTCCTCACGATGTTTTCCTTCACCGAAAAGCTCAGTGGTAAAATCAAATTGAATTTCGCACATTAAGTAAACTTAGAGGTGCGAGCCGGAATCGAACCCCCGACCCTCTGTATGAGAGGCGGTAGGTCGAACCACTAGGCCACCACGGCTTTATATTACTTACACAAAAAGAAAAGAAAACTAAGAAAATGTCCAATATAGTTTAAAAATATGTCTGTACAAACTGCCATTTCACGTCACAGCTCAAACAAACACGAAGGACGACCGCGATCTTTCTCAGCTAACTAAATTTGGCCGGTGCCGGTGCTAAAGGAACAAAATTAAAATGTAAATTTCTTTCCTACTTACCGAGCGATACGGACTGCGAGGTACACGAATCGTCACTTGGATTATCGCGACATGACGATATTTTATTGGTTAAAACTACTGATCTATTATAAGGATTCACAATCAGCCGGAGAAAAATGGCCCCACCAAAACGGGTGCCCGAAAAGCTCGGGCACCCGTTTGGCCTTATATGACATATTGGAACGTATTTTATAATGTCAGTTTGCTCCATATATTTTGATATATTCTGTTAGGCACTGTTCGTCCCATTTGTTATTACTCATTATAGGTCAATGGTTAAAACAAGTGTATAACGGCGTCTTTTTAAAAGTCGTCGAGTGCATACAGATATGGGGAAATTGTAATGGTTATTTTTTTCGATTGTGTATTTAATACATAAATTTTCAGAGGTTGATGGATAGTACTACGAAACTGAAATAAATAATAATAATAAGTAATATCGATTTATACATAAGGTGATTGAGTCGTTATTAGATTTTTTACTGTTTTTAAACTGATATTGCCACGAGCCTTGTGAAACTGACAAAACATAAGTGAGCGTTGAAACTCGTGTTCTGTTCGTTTGTTGGACATACCTATGAAAACTCAAAGAAAGCAAAATGCATCATGTATGGTCAATTGTAAAAAAAAAAACTTCGCAGAGGCGGTTTTGCGCCTTATGTTACCAAATATTTATAAATTAGCACAGGCGTCTGTTGAATGTAAAACGATTAAAGAAATCAAACTATTTATTTTATACAAATATTTATCTTAGACATACTACTACTACTACTTACTACTACAGCCTATTTTGCGTCCCACTGCTGGGCACAGACCTCCTCTCATCTCGAGAGGGTTTGGGCTATAATCCCCACGCGGGCTCAGCGCGGATTGGGGACTCTTATACATATTCCATTATATTATAAAACCATTATTTCGTCCCTATGTTTGCGTACCGCGTAACACGTTCTCGAGTCAAGATTGCAAAGTCAACGTTTTATCTAAAACAAGCCCAAGGATAACTGATTGCTTTATTTTCTTGAGCTAACGGCCCTTCCTGTTCCCGGACTTTTTGATGGAACTCCGCAAAAACCGGGTGATTGTTACGAGCGAACTTTTAAAAGTGACTATGCTGTTTTTTTCATTCGATTTTTTGTCGTTAACTCGCTCATATTATGATGCTAAAAATCCTGATCTGTGAAAGATTTTTAGAAGTCTTTCGTGACTCCAAAATTTAATAATTTGTGAGTTTTGACTTGTAAGCTAAACCGATTCTAACGAGAGCTACATCGTGGAAATTTCTTGAGTCGTTTGGCTAATAAGTTGGTAGGTACATTATCCTTCTCGATCTTGGTAGTTGTTTAAGCTGAGAATCGGCTAAATTGATTTATGTCACGGATAGATGTCGCTGTTACGGGCACGTCGATTTTCTACATCGCGCTATCGTTGTGTTTACTTAGATTACATAAGTTGAAGCGGCGAATTTGTTATTCTGAGAATTTGTATGGAGAAGAGAGACGGTTTAGTTGGATCCTGAGTTTTGTTTGTCTTTCTCACCGAAACCAAGTGCGACCTTGAGCAGGTAACTAAGTAAAAACATCTTGAGAAAAACTGCACTGAATAGCAAGTGTTATCCGACTTCCTATATTTTAGGATTAGTATCCATGTTTCTCTCTATTTCTCTGTGACATCTAGCTTCAACTAAACACGACATTCTCATGTAAAATACACGCTTATGCAAAGTTTCCTATTTCCAATTTAATAAGATCCAGAAGGGAACACATGAATATTAATAAACTAGACTAGACTTAAGTAGATAAACTAAACTAGGTACAGGTTCTACTTAGAGTCACCTTTCAAAGTTATACCAAGCACTTAACATATTTTTTTAGCAAGTTAAAACAGTTTAGAATTATACTTGGGCGTTAAATTTCGAGGCTGGTACTTACAGGATAATCCTGTGCTAAAAAGACCTAGCATACTTCTGGTGACTCTATATTTTGTAACCATAATATTGACGAATGTATTTATTATCTACTATATAAAAATAAGTCGGGTTTTCCTCCCTGACGCTATAACTCCAGAACGCACGAACCGATTTCCACGGTTTTGCATTCGTTGGAAAGGTCTCGGGCTCCGTGAGGTTTAAGGCGGTACGAAGTCCGCGGGGTCAGCTAGTTATATATAATGTAAAGTTCTAAGTCTACGCGGGACGAAGTTCGCGGGCGTCGGATAGTACTTTACATAAATGTAAGTCTTCTCGTTCGGCTAGTGAACCTTAAGAACCATCATGTCTTCAAAGCTCAACGTCAACGTTCACGAACTATGTCAAATTAAACACACTATCAACGCGATTTACTCGCGTAAAAACGATTTATATTTTACCTCGATGTTTCGGCCACGAGAAGACAAATCTATCTCAAATTGTCAATCAATATCCACTGAACACCGAATGCAAAGTTCACACGTAATTCGCACGACATATTCCTGTCGTACGACGTTTTGCTGCGACGTGCTGTGAATTATTTGGTTCCCGCTTGTAATGTAAATATTGTCACAGATGTACGGGATGTGGGTAGCAGAAATGGATAGGATTTAATATCAAGTTCAGATGTGGAGGTACGTGAGGAGTTTTGGGCTGACAGACTCTAATTAAGCTGTATATAAGAGAGTATGTGTTTTATTTTTACAATTTTCAAATGTATTGGTCTCCAAAGTTCACCATACATTCCGTTCCTACCAGATTTTTCGCACTTTTATACAAAATTACAATGTAGCAGTGCAAAGTTCTTCTGGAATGGAGATATTGGGAGAATGAAAGGCCTCGTGGTAGACTCAGATGAGATAGAAAAGTGGAAGGATGACAACTAGAAGTATTTGAATATACGCATTCCATTATGGAACGAAATGGGGAAGTTGAAAGAGGCTTACATCAAAGAAGGGAGGCTGAAAAGCATCATTACTATGGAAGACAGGCTTTCCGCAAGGTTAGCCACTGGGACCGGTCCTTCACCTTCATAAGAAGATGATGCTGAAGAAAAATATTAAAAAATACAAGGTGTTTTCTATATTCCAATGCCGTATCCACAATTACCTGTGCGAGACTTCACAAGAATCTTCAATTTGAGCACACCCCTTGTTTATAGTAGTCTAGTGTATTTGATCACCTGAGTTTATTCTTGCTGAGCCGTTATTGGGTAGTTTTAGCTGTTGACGGGGTTTATGGTTCTACGTCAACAAATGCGGCACGTGTTTAGAGTTGAATTATATGCGATGTGGTTAGGTTTGGTTAGGTGGGTACCTACCTAAGGCATCGTTAAAAATACCTAGGGAAATTTCACGCAAATTAAACTAGCCCTAATTAACTTACTATATGGTGCCAGGCAGCGACATCATAAATATTTAAATAAAGAAATACATACATAAATAAATACTTACTAAACATCTATGACTCGAATACAAGCATTTATTTATTTATTTAAACTTCATACAAATTGGCGGACTTAAACCTAAAGGCATTCTAAATTAATTCACGCTCATCACACGAAACCTGGCGGGATTAGAACCCGCGGCCAACGGAGGGGCATGCAGCGTGATTACCAACCAACTAAGCCTATCCCGCATTGGCCTACACAGTCATGAACGAAAATGCCTTAACAGACTCACCTCCAAAATCCTCTGAAAAAGACGTCTAGGCCTATAGTGATGAAGCCTATCCGGGTCATCGGAAAAAGGAGAAATGTATGGCAAATTGTCATAAGCTGATGTTTCGTATGACAATTTGCCATACATTTCTCCTTTTTCCGATGACCCGGATAGGCTTCATCACTATAGGCCTAGACGTATTTTTCAGACACACATACATAGATGTTTTGTAGGTAGTTTAAAGTGATCAACTGTCAATTAAAAGTTTTTGAAACAGAGCGAAAGTCGCTAAGTGACTTATTCCGCTGTCTAACTTATTTATTGTATTAGTTAGCCCTCGTCAAGCCTTCATAGCAGCGGCGCCTTTTTGACTTATTTGGTAAAATAATTAAAGGTGAGCCCCCTGCCCGACCAAGATCTCGTCGAACTCCGGTCCGGCTGCGCGGAAGAACGGCACATGCGCCTCGCCAGCCACGGCGCTAGTATGACAGTCAATGGACCAGGGTAGCAGACTTACTGAAGAGGTCCCTGACGCGGCGAGCCCCCTGCCCGACCAAGATCTCGTCAAGTCAGGGACCTCTTCAGTAAGTCTGCTACCCTGGTCCATTGACTGTCATACTAGCGCCGTGGCTCGCCAGCCACCGCGCTAGTATGACAGACAGTCAATGGACCAGGGTAGCAGACTTACTGAAGAGGTCCCTGACGCGGCGAGCTCCCTGCCCGACCAAGATCTCGTCAAGTCAGGGACCTCTTCAGTAAGTCTGCTACCCTGGTCCATTGACTGTCATACTAGCGCCGTGGCTGGGCAGGGGGCTCGCCGCGTCAGGGACCTCTTCAGTAAGTCTGCTACCCTGGTCCATTGACTGTCATACTAGCGCCGTGGCTCGCCAGCCACCGCGCTAGTATGACAGACAGTCAATGGACCAGGGTAGCAGACTTACTGAAGAGGTCCCTGACGCGCCGAGCCCCCTGCCCGACCAAGATCTCGTCAAGTCAGGGACCTCTTCAGTAAGTCTGCTACCCTGGTCCATTGACTGTCATACTGAGATGATCGACCACAAGCTACTACTCGACAAGCTGTCATACTACGGACTCTCGGGTAACTTTCACAATACTATTGCCTCATTCCTAAAAAATCGCAGGCAGTGCACTTATGTCATGAATTCCAGGTCTGACCTGGAAGACATGGATGATTGCGCGGTCCCCCAAGGATCTATCATGGGGAACAACCTGTTCCTAATTCTAATGAACGACATTACAGCTGCCTGTGAGATTCCAGAGTATGTAATGTTTGCAGATGACACGTGTATATTGTACACGCAGACAATTACGAAAATTTGAAAATAAAACTGAGTTTGGTCATGCAGCAATTGGTCACCTGGTTCTCCGCAAACGGCATGTTACTTAACGTTGAAAAGACAAATATAATACATTTTAAAATGAGACGTACTAAAATTACCTCATTAAATATCAATGTGAACAATGTTCTAGTCCCCCAAGTTGAAACCACTAAGTACCTAGGTTTCACTATTGACTCTGGGCTAACTTGGACCGCACACATAGACTCGGCCTGTGACAAATTGTCATCAGCATGCTTTGCCCTTTCCAGACTGGCTCCATCTTTAACGACAGACAATTTAATAAAAGCCTACTATGGATATTTTCATTCCATACTTACTCAAGGCGTCGATCTTTGGGGTGTGGCGGCCGACCGAGATAGGCTTTTTAAATTACAAAAACGTGCCCTGCGCGTAATAGGACGAAAGCCCATTGATTTTCCGGCTCAAAACCTATTCATTAAATACAAAATATTAACACTGCCATCCGTTTTCATATTAGCCGCATGTCAATATGTAAGAGCAAATCTCGAGCATTATAAAACTAATGAACAGGTTCACGGCCGCGACACTCGCAACAAGCACCTGCTGGTGCAGCCGCGCAGGCGGCTCGCGAAGGCTCGGCACGCGCTGGGAGTCATCGGACCTAAGTTGTATAACTGTATACCAACTGAGATTAAAAACTCCAAAACGGACATTGGTTTCTATACACAATTAAAGAAAATACTCTTAGATTTAGCATGTTACAACATCGACGACTTTTTCTCAGTCATTAGAAATGGCAAAATTGTAAAACAGTAGTATCAAATGCATACTTACATATTAACTAAGTGTGATTTAAAAATTAATACTTACCTAACCCTAACACAAGTGATAAAATGTAAAATTATTTAAAAAAAATTATTAATGTAAATAATAAGAGGACATGTAAAATGAAATGTAATTTTATCAATAAATATCTGTATCTGTATCTGTATCTGTACTAGCGCCGTGGCTCGCCAGCCACCGCGCTAGTATGACAGACAGTCAATGGACCAGGGTAGCAGACTTACTGAAGAGGTCCCTGACGCGGCGAGCCCCCTGCCCGACCAAGATCTTGTCAAGTCAGGGACCTCTTCAGTAAGTCTGGTACCCTGGTCCATTGACTGTCATACTAGCGCCGTGGCTCGCCAGCCACCGCGCTAGTATGACAGACAGTCAATGGACCAGGGTAGCAGACTTACTGAAGAGGTCCCTGACGCGCCGAGCCCCCTGCCCGACCAAGATCTCGTCAAGTCAGGGACCTCTTCAGTAAGTCTGCTACCCTGGTCCATTGACTGTCATACTAGCGCCGTGGCTCGCCAGCCACCGCGCTAGTATGACAGACAGTCAATGGACCAGGGTAGCAGACTTACTGAAGAGGTCCCTGACGCGGCGAGCCCCCTGCCCGACCAAGATCTCGTCAAGTCAGGGACCTCTTCAGTAAGTCTGCTACCCTGGTCCATTGACTGTCATACTAGCGCCGTGGCTCGCCAGCCACCGCGCTAGTATGACAGACAGTCAATGGACCAGGGTAGCAGACTTACTGAAGAGGTCCCTGACGCGGCGAGCCCCCTGCCCGACCAAGATCTCGTCAAGTCAGGGACCTCTTCAGTAAGTCTGCTACCCTGGTCCATTGACTGTCATACTAGCGCCGTGGCTCGCCAGCCACCGCGCTAGTATGACAGACAGTCAATGGACCAGGGTAGCAGACTTACTGAAGAGGTCCCTGACGCGGCGAGCCCCCTGCCCGACCAAGATCTCGTCAAGTCAGGGACCTCTTCAGTAAGTCTGCTACCCTGGTCCATTGACTGTCATACTAGCGCCGTGGCTCGCCAGCCACCGCGCTAGTATGACAGACAGTCAATGGACCAGGGTAGCAGACTTACTGAAGAGGTCCCTGACGCGGCGAGCCCCCTGCCCGACCAAGATCTCGTCAAGTCAGGGACCTCTTCAGTAAATCTGCTACCCTGGTCCATTGACTGTCATACTAGCGCCGTGGCTCGCCAGCCACCGCGCTAGTATGACAGACAGTCAATGGACCAGGGTAGCAGACTTACTGAAGAGGTCCCTGACGCGGCGAGCCCCCTGCCCGACCAAGATCTCGTCAAGTCAGGGACCTCTTCAGTAAGTCTGCTACCCTGGTCCATTGACTGTCATACTAGCGCAGTGGCTCGCCAGCCACCGCGCTAGTATGACAGACAGTCAATGGACCAGGGTAGCAGACTTACTGATGAGGTCCCTGACGCGGCGAGCCCCCTGCCCGACCAAGATCTCGTCAAGTCAGGTACCTAATTACACAAGTAATTAACTCAAGCTGATGTTTCGTGTTAATTACTTGTGTAATTAGGTAGTATGGACGTAGTTACCTTAAAACATCTGAAAAAATTAAGTGGATATTAGATATGCATACCATTATTATAAATTCATTATACGTACCTAGTTAAATATATCTAAGCTATCACACCAGTTTTACATTATTCTAGATTTTATTACTTTCGCAATATATCTTCAGTGAGTTACTTCAGAATTGCCCACATAAAGGATATAGAAATCCAATTTATCTATTATTTTCTACGACCTGCTTACCCAAAGTCGTAAACAGTATCGATTTTCAGTAAAACCGTTATGGACTAGTAAAATAAAGTGCAAAAATAAAAATAATGCATTCCAACATTAAAAGAATAACGACGCCGCAAATCCGGATTATATTTGTTGGCTAAATTAAAGAAGCAAATGCGAATGAAAACGCTGGAAGAATAAAACATTCTTAAGTGTAAATTACTTTGTGCAAATGTTGTGCAAACTTTGCGCAAACTTGCGGTAATGCGAGTATTAACTGATGATGGAATGGAGCTCTTTGTTGAGCTTTGGAGTGTTAACAAAATGAGCTTTTGGGTTAAAAGCTGGTCTCATGTTCAAAGATGGACTCGATCGATCAGTATCTGTAAGTTAAATGCAACTAGGGTTGCCATCTGTTTGTATTTAGCCGGACATATTTGGATTTTCAAGCTGTGGCCGGCCAAATATTTATATGTCTGGCCTGTCCGGCTTTTGTTTGGCTTTTTGTTAGCGCCTCAAGCGAAGCAATGATTTGCCGAAATCTATGGCTACGAGGACGGACACAAATGAAACTCAATTTTCAAATCACTTTCTAATGTAGAATTTTATTACGAATTACTGAAATTACGTGGCAGAATATTATTTTGCAATTCCAAGGAAGGAGCGTCATTCCGGATGCAAAAGGGATTCGGGTTTTAGTTGTGGTTATGTCAGGCTTTTAGGGTAAAATGTCCGGCTTTTTTCTGGGTAAAGTCCGGCTTTTAGGAAGTTGGGCTGCCGTAATTACGAAACATATTGACTCGTACCCTCAAACCTTTAATTTTAAAATTGACCGCGAAATTCATTCAAATCCAATCATTTATTCAGTAAATTGGCCACATGCTAAGATGGATTTATAACCTTAAATAGAATTTTAGGATCAGGGACTATACAAAAGAAAAGAGTGATTTTTTTATTGTTAAGTATTTTCTTTTCTTGCATGTATGAATTTTGAGAACATCAATCATCTCTATTTCGAAGGTCAAACTGTAGTTACGTTATTCTTGGCTTATTCCTGATAATGGCACTCCGGAGCAGAATGATATCTATAAAGAGCTGCTTTATATTACTCTCGTAAAGCGGGTATTGTCTACTCTATAATTAAAGCCAGTAAGGACTTGCTATTGGGAGTAAATATTAATATACTTACTTACTCTGTGCGTATGTGCAAACATTATGGAGCCATTTTGGTAATTAGCTTTAAATTAATCAGTATTTTACCTTAGTAATAATAATTAATAAAGCAAGGAGTAAAGGCTCGGTAAAGAAATAAGTAAACGAAGGTTGTTGTGTAGGTATATGTAGACAAAGTATAGCCTAAATTCATTTAAAAGTGGATAAAGCAAGCTTTTGATTTGATACTCTAAGATTTTATGGTTGATTCAGTTTTTATGACGGTTTGTGTGAAAAAAGTAATTTAAATTAGGTAAGTAAGTACACATTTTTTTTTATTTGTTTGAAACCAAGCTAAGCTAAGTTGCTTCGTCTAAAAAATTTCCCAGGTTTATACCTCGCTCACAGTATGCTCTTCCATACCCACAAAACATTGAATTAACATAAAAAAGCCCTATAAACCCAATAAGCGACTACACGTGTCAATGCGAAAAATAATGGCGCCCAATCATGTAGCGCGTAAATCATGGGCCCGACATAATTCAGGGCACATAAATGTGGCGTTTTTATCTAGAAGATTAATGTGTTAACAATTAGACTTCTTAATTCGGTGATAAATCTTCAGCGGGACATATGTTGCTAGAGTCTAGACTGGACATGTCTTTGTTTGTAAATACCAACCGGTTTTTGTTGCGTAAAGATAAAATCGGGCTGCTTTTCGGCAAATCGACGCCCTATCTGCTCTTTTTTTACGAACAAGAGTTCCCGCAGAATTGGCAACTGAACATATTCTTTACTTCGCAGATGCGTGCAGGTAATATATATAATACATACGCTCGATGGTTTTCAAATAAAAAAGAAAAGTGAACAAAATCTCGCACCTTTCCCGCCAAAATGTAAAGGCGTGTGCCCAAGGACCATCGGAAGAGGTCACATCCGAACTCGACCCGAGGGCCGTGTAAGTGCGCCCTAAGGATGCTGTAACGACGGTCGCTCGGGGGCGTTCTATAGGGAAAATTGTTTGTTCTTTGACGCTGGAGTTTTTCAAGATATTTGTAATCCTGACTTTAAGATTTTGAAAGCTTTATGGTCAAGTAGAATTTCCTCTTTAAAACAATGTCGAAGGAGAAGGCTTTCCGAGTTAACATAATCTGGTTTGGAACTTTCTCTACGAAGAAGAGAAAAAAAAAGTTTATTTGATGCGTTTAGATCTGTTCTTCCGTACGCGGGGGTACTAAGGTATAAAAGTTTTCCTTCTTAGGTAAATAATGATTAATGAATGATACCTATTCAACCATTAGAGCAATTCTAATGAAATTACTAGTCTCCGAGTAAGCGCAACAAATAAGGTATAATTTTAAACAACAAATGGTAAAATCAAGCATCAAATTAGAAGTGAGCCACAGGCATCACGACTCTACGGGATTGAAAAATGAATAAAATATGTTAAAATGTAACAAACAGTCATAATTATTTATCAGATCATCACGTCATGAAAGCCTCCTCACTACTTAATTGCATTGTCTTAAGCTGCAAAATTGCAGGTCTGCTAAATTCCTGGTCAAGGCTTGAATTCTAATGCCCCTGTGAATACACCTGAATTTGATTTCCCTGATAGATTCCCCGTTAAAAGCACTCCTGGCTGGTGCGTTCGGTAACCAACCACGATTACTTACTGCCCTCAAAGGCTGATCGTATCGTGAAACCCGGCCGTTTATACTAATCCTAAAAGCAGCCTCTTCAACTACAGGCATATAGCTCGCAAAGAGTTAAAGCGGAACGAAAGGTTGTGATAGAAAAAGTAAAATCTAATATATACAATTTTCGTGTCAATTCTCGCGTATTTGTAACCAAACTCCTTGGAAACGGCTCGACTGATTCTTATGAAATTTGAAGTGTATGTTCAGTAGGATTGAGAATAAGACCTACCTAAGCTATTTTTTATACTCACCCAAAAAAAAACTAAGGCGGTACAAAGTCCGCTGGGTCAGCTAGTAATATTATATTATTGTATGTATTGTATTTATATGTTTATTATAAGTATGTTATATGTATTTATTATATTTTTATGTGTATATACTTTGTTTTGTATGCTTTTCATTTTATTCATTGTATGCACCTATTTCTAATGTGCACCACCTGCCTACTTTTACGTTTTTTCCACACATTCTGCTACCCAAAGGTTGTCTGGAAGAGATCGCTCTTTCGCGATAAGACCGCCTGTTGTTATCCTTCTTTTTGTTGTTTGTTTTTACTTGAATAATTGTTTTTTATTTGGTGTTCAATAAAGTGTATTTGTATTGTATTGTATAATAAAGAAATACACAGGTACTTTACTGGTGGTAGGAGTTGGTGCAAGATCCGCCTGGATAGCTATTACTGTCTTACTCTATAACCTGCCGCCAAACAGCAGTGCTCGCATTGTTGTGTTCTGGTAAGGGGATAAGCAGCCGGCGAAATTACTACTGGCATAGAGACATTCCATTTTGGGCCTCAGGGTTGGTAACAAAAATAATGGTGCGTCGATCAGGTATAGTGGTCAACTCAAAGTTTCATTTTGGTTCTTTACGAAATTGTACCTTCAACTTTAGGATTCAATTTCGTAGACACAAATGATAGTTCAAGTTGGCATGCAAACCCAGCGGCATTCCTGCAGGAGTGATAGGGACCCGATGGAAGTGGGTGGCAGTACCAGTAACGGTTTGTCTGACTAAAAATAATAAAATCAAGATACAATTCTTCAAGTGCTCGAAAAATTCCTGCCATCTCGTCAAAGTACCGTGCCCTTTCAAACTTTTCGCGAATAACATCTGATGGCTACTTAATCAATTTCCTGAATAGCAGTACAGATATTCTGCAACTCCGTATTCTAGTTATCCAGTTCATAACTGATGGCTCAAATTGTAGGATTGCTTGAACGACCTCCATGATTCACATTTACCCTGAAGTATTTATAGATTGCAGAAGCTTCAAAATGAAGATGTCAATCACATCTAGTTGAACAAAGTCCTTGTGCTGTCACAAAGCAGGCTATACACTAGAGCACTGCTCTCCCACCGCACAAACAGTGGATACACGGTTCAATTTCATAGTGCAAACACATATTGTGTACGCTGCCTGACACTTAAAGTGCAGCGGGTAGATAATAGAATAGGATGGGGAGACGAGTTTCAGATAAAGTAGTTAGCGTGTGATTTAATGAAGTTAATTAAATTAGTATCAGAAATTATGAACTCTAGGTTAGAACTGGAGTCACCGGCATACCCCGAAGAATTTATAAGCTTAAGCAGTGGGTGGGCCATATTTCTCACTGCTCTGATATTAAACGGTAACCAGGTTTTCCGATAGCATCCACGTAACAGAAGACAAGCTGTTTTTAGCCTTCAACAAGATGAAGCGACGTCCCGGTGAACGCCAGAGGCCAGTTAATACAGAAGGCATGGAACCGGTATATGTGTGATGAACTTAAGCTAAGGCTTATATCCTGCTGAGAGCTGTGTGACACAAACACCAAAAACTATAATTAATAAAATTCTTAGTCACTCTAATAAGTACCTAATCAGTAATCCTTTAAACCTACTTTCTAATTATTTCTCATTCAGTTTGGTTTGCGGGTACTACCAAAATTTAATCTAGATGCAACGTGTTCAGTAGGTACAAGAAATAATCTCCTAAATGCAACACAGTTGGAATTAGAGCAGCACTTCCCAGTACCTATTGTTAATTAGTGCCAAAATCACTCCCCGCTGAGGAGTAGTCGCGAGATTCGCAACTTTACAAATTTTGCGAGCCAGGGGAATATGTTATGCTAAGTGTATGTGCGGCGCTTTACGTACTGCAAGATTGTCTTAAGAATTTGAGTATGTTAAGTATATGAAATTAATCCCGCTTATACCTTACGGTGTGACTGGTCAGAACTAATGCTATACATATTCAAAAGAGCCGCTGGTGAAACGCAGATGCGCCTCAGACGCATTAAAAGCGCTCCAAAGTAACTCGCAATTTTAACGCTTTTTCTTACACCTTCCCAAACGCCATCATTTCAGGCGACTGGCCGGGAACAATCGTATAGTTAAACGCGTTTCTTTTTTTCTCGTCTGCCAGCAACAATGGACGTTAAAAATAACAATAATTGTAAGGCGGCGGGACGCCATTCAATTTGTTGGTGACAATCCGTTTCCGATTGGTCTGTCATGCGCTTGATGGATGGTGTTTGTGTAAAACGTCTTAGACACGCATTGGTTTAGGAGTGGAGCGAGCGGTTTTTTAGACGCAGCTGTCGAGCCGTCTGCCTCTAATGCAGAGGGTCGGGTGTACCAATCCGATTGGCACCTCTGAGTTTACTTAAGTAGGTACGAAAATCAAGTTGAATTTACCACTGAGCTTTTCGGCATAGGGAAATCATCCTGGGGAAGCTTGCAAACATCTGCGAAGTTATTCAAAGATGGGTGTGAAGTCCCAAAACTGCACTGCTCTCGCGTCTAGTAGGTATCTTTTGTGATGAGATGCTTGTGCCCAGCAGTGGGACTTAAATAGGCTGTTCTGGCGATGGCGATGGGGACCATGCTCGAAACCCTTTCCTGATGTCAGGAATCTGTGCTAGTGGGAAATAAACATAAAAAAGTCCGAACAGTTGTGAAAGAAATGCGTAGCTAACTAAATATGATATTTGTCTTACTTCCCTTAAAGAGGACTGGTGAAAACAAAGAGATTGCTTTCAAGCAACAAGTCCGTCGGAACGTATCGTCCGTCAAGCCTGTCGCGACCTATTTACACAGCGGTATTTTCTTTGACTACTCTCATGACGAAGAACACTTGAGGGTGGCCTAGGTTATATGAAAATATAAAATGAAAATATTTATTCAGCAAATAGGCCACATCTGGGCACTTTTACACGTCACTTTTAAATGAATTAACAGTAATGAATTTACCATTTATAAATAGGCCTATCAATTTAACTTCGTTATGCACTATTCCTGGCTACGGCAGCGGTTATGGTAACGGTGGGGCAGAGGGTGCTAAGAATCTCCGGCAGAGACCCGGCTGCCAAAAAACAAGTCCGTTACGGAATGGTGGTCAAGATTGGGTCGACGATCAGCAGGCAGACCATCAGCTCGCTGGTCGGACGACATTTGGCAGTTGGCAGGGAAGCGGTGGATGAGACTGGCTCAGGACAGGGTAGAATGGCGTAAGAGTGAAGAGGCCTTTACTCAGCAGTGGGTGTATATAAGCTGATATATATGCACTGTTAAACTGCTATGCACATTTAAATTGAAACTTTGTACTCAAGTTATTTTTTTTTCAATACACAGGCAAACAGACAGATCCATCTGATGGAAACAGGTGACCGTCGCCTATAGACATTTGGAATACCCAGAGGCTTCACCAATGCGTGGCCGGTCTTGACAATAGATTGGAATCCGGTTTCTAGTGTCTAATGTAGAAACTACTAAGGTTGTGTCTAAGGTAACAAAAGTAGGAGGTAAGACTAGGTTGTTCGTAAAATAGAACAACTTACCTACTCTAGACTACGAGTAAGTAGTAACTTTAGGTGTAAGTTTACAGGTAACCCAACTGCGATGTTCCTTGTGAAATATTTTATTTATGCTTGGTATCTATTTTATTTATTTTTATGAAATTAGTTTCTATAATTACTGGGAAGTCATTGCCATCAATCTTCGTGAAACTGAACCGTTTAGGAGACAGCAAAGTTTTCGAATTAAACTTTGATTAATTTAAATCAGACGTAGATTTATTGGGCTTGAATCTGGGATTGATTACGTATCCGGAGAGCACTAGTTATAACTTTAAATTAAAAAAAATGGCCTTTGACATACAACTCTCGACGACCTGATTGGTCCAGTTGGCGGTGACCCTGCCTTCTGTTCCGACGGTCGTGCGTTCGAATCCCGCTCGGGGCAAACTTTGTGTGATGAGCACGAATGTTTGTACTCCGGTCATGGATTTATATATCTATTTATATATGTATGTATTTATATATATACCCTTATTTATACCCTATGCCTTTATTTAATCAATATTAAGTAAGATGTTACAACATTCTCTAAATACTTACAGAGAATGTTGTACATGTCTGTTACTTATAGGCATACATATCGGAATAGATCTTACCCTTAAGTGTTTATGTTAAAGTTGAAAATGTATGCTGTTGGCGTGTCTTATTGAAATAAATAAATATAAGTATTTATATCGTTGTCTAGCACCCATAACGTTCGCAATTTACATACTCGCTCCGGATGTACTACTACCTCCATGGACTAAACAGGCTATTATAATCTACTGCTGAAACCATTTTAAGTCGCCAAAGTTCAAAAGATTAAGACAATCCATAATTAATTTCAACTCGTGTTAATTATAGAAGTTTCAAATTGGAAATTGTAATTTTCTTCGTCATGAAAATATCTTCATTTCGCTAAGTTTAAATTATTCCACGTAGATCAGGGAATATCGAGTTTAAATCGCTCGCAGGTTCGACAGCTTAATTTATTTCAGGGATTCCAAATATCACGAAGGCGAGGTATTGTTGGATGCCAAGTACAGACCACGTCAAGTATAGTTTGAGATTTTTGAACTCTGACCAATTAGAGTGATCATGTTATTTAGGATTCTGAATTATTTACAGCTCATTCAAAGTCAAATTCATACAAATAAATCTGAGTTAAGCGATTAACCCGGAGTTAACAGCTAGTTTACTAGTTTTTTTTTTTTTTTTTTTTTTTTTATTTATTTATTAATATCTGTGATGTGTTGTAGTTGTAAGGTGTTTCGGATTTATTATTGTGTGTGTATATTCTGTTGCATGAAAATTTCTTTAATGGCAATAAATTACTGAATACTGAATACTTCATTATTTGCAACACTTAGGTTTCGTTTTTTTTTTCTATTCTGAGTAGGTACTATAGTATACTCAACAGCAATTAATTCGGGTCACTTTATATGGAAAATGCTATACAAAATGACCCGAATTAATTGCTGTTGAGTGCATTTTTACTGGCAATGCGCCTTGACCCGGTGAACTTCGTATCACCACATATTCCCATATATTTTTTATTTTTTTCAAGCTGTTCCTTTAGATATTTGACAGGGAATAAAATTAAAAAAAAAACAGCTAAAATGGTCTAGAACTTCGCGAGCCTTAGCCAAACTAACAGACAATTCATATAAAATATATGTACAAAGACCGCTTACCTTAGGTTAGGTATCTTTGATGTCAAATGTATTAATTTAATCTAAATAAAAAATCCATACTAATATTGTAAATGAGTAAGAAACTCTGTCTGTCTGTCTGTTACCTCTTCACGCTTTAACCGCTGGACCTATTGAAATGAAATTTGGCATGGAAATAGTGGAGGTCCAGGGAAAGGACATAGGCTACTTTTTATTCCGGAAAAATGCATAGTTCCCGCGGGAACGTGATAACCGAATTCCACGCAGGCGAAGTCGCGGGAAAAAGCTAGTTACTAAATAAATCGCACATTTAAAGTAAGTTACGCAAGAGATAAACCAAGTAATTCATTTCAGATAACCAAAATACTTACATCATAATTCGTAACACCAACAAAGCATCGCTTAAAAAACTAAACCGATTGCTTCCAAATACATAGTTTATCTAACTTTAGCACAGCACCCTAAGCCGTTATGAAAATGGAATCAACCTCGTTCCCCCATAACAGTTCCTTGGGGTATTTAATTTCCCGCCGAACTTGGCCTATAAAGACAATATGTGCATATATTTACATAGCAGAATGTGTTGTTGTGGTGTTTGTGGTTAAGTTCAGTGAACTTTGAGGTCGTTAATATGGCGCGGGTTACACTTAAATCATATCAGTTTGGTAACTTCCTATCTTCGTTTAAGTGGGGAAAGTTTCTGATTTTGGTCGGTCCTTTATTATGTTACTAATAAAAACAGACCATCTTTTCATTGAGACAAACAACTATTCGATAAAGTTCATCAGTAACTTTATCTAATTTGCAGTAAAACATCGCTGAACACAAAAATAGAACTGTAATTTCAAGTTTTCTTCATTTTCAAAATGTTTTTGAAGAAACACTTGAAAGTTCTGGCTTACGCTATGTCCACATTTACATGATAAAACGGTTAATTATTTCCCAGAAACTAATCGAATTTTTGCTTCATCAGAAGCGTAATGAAAATAAAATGATTAGGTATAAATAAAAAAGTCCTAAGTGGCAGCAAT
Source organism: Aethes cnicana (assembly GCA_963971205.1). NCBI lineage: Eukaryota > Metazoa > Arthropoda > Insecta > Lepidoptera > Tortricidae > Aethes > Aethes cnicana. The sequence continues at coordinate 11,362,976 of OZ020289.1, read as the reverse complement.
TGAAACTATTAACAGCCAGCATTGTGCCATAACCAAAAAAAAAAACAGCCAGCATTATGCAACAGCATTATGCAACGATAAAATATTTCAACAGATTATAAAGCCAAGTTGTACAAAAGCACGAAAGTTTTACAAAAAGCAAAGCTTGCAATTGCCACGTCTGTGTCCGGGGACTCGAAGAATGCTTAAATAGCCCCTCGTAAAACTTTCGATAAAGCCTTCTTTACACCTTATACCAGTACTGGAGCGAGTACTAAATAAATATAGAAAGAGTTTAGTTCTCTTTCGCTCCTGCGTCAAGCGCATTCAGCGGATTGAGTTTGAACTTTGAAAAGCACGGCTCTTAAGAGGGTTTATCCTGAAAGTTGGCAACATCGCTGTCAAATGTTTCGCTGTTTATATTAATTTCTCAATATTACTGAATTAAAAAAGGAGTTATCATTCTTTGGTTGAATGACGCGTCTCGTTTTATATTTGTTGGTTTAGCATTCAAATGATAAGATTACATTAAAACGCATGGAAAATGCGATGGAAAGTTTTCAAAAGATAGTACTTTCATAATCCTAAAATTTCCGTGTTCCTATGATAATTGTTGCAATCCATACTTAATGTTTGATTCAACCATAGAGCGATAATTCATGTTCACTCAGTTATATTCATAAATATAATACATGTTTTCATTCAGTTATATTCATAAATTAATGAAACAGCGAAATATTTGACAGCTATTTGCGACGTTGCCAACTTTCGGAGTAAACCCTCTTAAGAGATGAGAGGAAAGGGGGAAATTTCTCCCAAACTTTTAAAAAAAAGCTCATAATAGCTAATAAGGAGAGAGATTTTAAGTGCGAAAGCTCATAATACTCATCTGGCCGATCTCTCAAGAATGTATTTATCATTTACCGCTAACAGCTTGTCATCATTTTTCTGGCAATCCCTATTTAAAGATGTTAGAGAAGAAGAAGCGACACGTACCACCCCGCACCAACACATGGCACCTCACACCGCCCGCAGCCAACGTGCGCGTCTTCTATTGCAAAACCGATTGGAACACACCTATTTGTACACAGTGATGTTTTAGTGTTCAGTTGACGTTCGATTTGTATGTTTGTGTCGTGGGTCTGTCGTAACTACTTGCCTACTTTTGTTCATAGGAATGTTTCTATAGCTGAAATTTTGATCTCTTCACTTGAAATTCCTATAGGTATAGTCCCACAATACTACGTTACAATAGGTATTACTTAGAGATGCCAGTGCGGGTTTGTGTTTTACAACTCACATTTCTGTGCACTAAACATAAACATATTTATTCCAGTCATCATCATCATCATTTCAGCCGAAGGACATCCACTGCTGGACATAGGCCTCGCCCAAGGCTCGCCACTCAGACCGGTCCTGTGCTACTTGCTTCCACCGGTTTCCCGCGACCTTCACGAGGTCGTCGCTCCATCTTGTTGGAGGCCTACCGACAGCTCATCCCCCGGTTCGCGGGCGCCACTCGAGAACTTTCCGGCCCCATCGGCCATCAGTCCTGCGAGCAATGTGGCCCGCCCACTGCCACTTAAGGCTCGCAATTCATCGGGTTATGTCGGTGACCCTAATTCTACTGCGGATATCCTCATTTCCGATTCTATCACGCAGATAAATCCTGAGCCCTTTACATTGCCTTCTGAGTGACTTTGAGCCTTCTTATGAGCCTTCCTATTCCAGTAACTAAACCAATTCAAGCTGTAAACGAGGCATAACTAACGACTCAGTCGCTATTTACCCCGTAATGGAAAAAGTTACACATAAAAGTCTGAACTTCACACCCGACATGCAACTTAGATTAATTAATAAAACAGAGTGCCGTGCTGTTAAACACGCTCAGCGGTACTATACAATATACATATTCCAGCAGAATGTAGTGGAGTTCGTAATACTATAACTATAACTCTGTGGCTTAGATATTCAAAAGTAAGTAAAAAAAAATGTCTGTAAAGTCGGTTTACGGACGATAATTTTATACCTGATAACGTCACGTAACGCTACTATTGCGTCATGTCTTTCGTGGGTGCAGCCGCCGGCGTTCATCAATTGTCACGTTATCACGTCAAAATGTGAGAATACCATATAAACGGGGAGTAATTCTTTTATTTTTAAACACAAACTAAAATACTTACAATAGAAATAAAACTAAATAGGTACTTTAACTGAAAATAACTTATAAATAAAAAAATTGGCACAGGTCAGTGTCGCTCGGCAAGGTTCCCAAAAGGCTGGCAACATTGCCGCGCTGGATATAATATAATTATATAATTATATAAATATCCATAACTGATTCTGTGGGTAAAATATGTTCAAAACGTTTTGCTTTTGCCCTGTATAAAACTTTTCCGTTACTGACAGACAACGCACACCCGAAAGTAAGTACCTATTGGTCGTAAAAGCTGAAATTTGAAAATAAACTGGGACTTACGCGGCTATATTTCAGGCTAGTAAATCATAAAATTCTGGTAAAAACTAATAATCTTTCTTTTTGAAGACGAGACAAGTTAATATCAACGTACCTACATGAATACATTTCCCGATTCTTACTTTTAAATAAAAAAATATTGCTGATAGGAACAAAAGATCATAATGATGCCGACGATATTCTTGATATTGCAAAGAATGAACTTTCGACAATATTTAACAGTAAAACAATTACTTATATTAAACTTCCATCTCGCCGTCCAAAAATAACTGTTTTAATTAAACTCAACTCTCATAATAATATCTCTTAGAGAATCATGAAATCTGACAATAACATTACGGTACAAATTCAGAATTACAATTTGAAAAGGCGTGTATTATTCAAAATTCAACGGTAACCGCCATTTTCGGGGACAATGGTATTGTTCCAATCAAATTGGACGAGCTTCGGGTTTTTGTCCCCGATTGTAGGGGTCTGTAACAAATTAGACTAATCTGTTATTTGTATGCCGCTTTGATGGACAAATTCAGTCGATTGAATCACTATTTTCTCGTAATGAATTCGTTTAATTTGCTAATAGCATTTTAGCGGTTTTAGCGTTCTGTTGTTCGTGGTAGGGACCTGACGCAGAGTCAATATACAATATGAAAATGAAAATATTTATTCAGCAAATATGCCACATCTGGGCACTTTTACACGTCACTTTTAAATGAATTGAACAGAAATTAATTTACCAGCACAGTCTCTAAGAATCTTAAAGTTGTAAGTATACAGTCTCCAAAATTAAAATCGTACAACACAAGTTCAAATCCGCTTATCCACTTGTAGTTTTTCAAGGATTGTGGTATAAATAGTACTAATTTAAATTTGTAGGAAAATTCATTATTATTTACCTATTTTAAGTTCCATCACATTTCGTGTTGTTTGCTTCTTAAAATATTGCTTCGACAACACGTCAAAATGTCTTCAAACGCGAGGGTGGACGATGAAAAATGCAAACGTAATTTATTCCACGGTACAGCGGAGAAGAGCACAGAAGGAATTTCCATTAAAATAATAGAAAAATAAATATATCTTGGGACACTTTTTGCTGATTTTATTTAAGCATATTTTTTACCATAATTATAGCACTAGAGGAAATGAAAATTATTTATTAATTGCGCACTTCATTTGGTATGCAGACTGAAAAAGAAAAAACCGGCCAAGTGCGTGTCGGGCCACGCGCAAATTATAGGGTTCCGAAGTTGAGGATGCCCACAGTACCTTTCTAAGACTTATTAGCATCTAGCTAGCCTGTGGTATGACGTGCCCGCCCGACGCCCCTGCCGCTCGAGAAAAATCATCATTATAAGTTGGTCGACTATTACTCGTAAGTTTGTACAGCCTACTTAGCTCTGATAGTTTTCCTTTCAACTACGTTATAAATGCCACAACCGTGATTTTTTTCAGCCATCCAAATACCACCATTTAGCTGGCAGGGGGGGGGACACGTGACTCTAACAAAAAAATAGCACTTTAAAGCTTAATATTTCACAAACGCATCATTTAATCAAAAAATGGTTTTAACAAACCCACAATATTTTTTTAAGACCTATTCAACGATATGCCGTACCATGAGGTACGCAAGAAAAAAAAATTACATCCCCACTTTACGAGTAGGGGAGGTACCCTATAAAAAAATATATTTCAAAATTTTATTGTACCACTTTGTCAGCGTAACTAATATGCATATTCATGCCAAATTACAGCTCTCTAGACCTAAGCATCTCCGAGCAATAGTGCGGACAGACGGACGGACATGGCGAAACTATAAGGGTTCCTTGTGGACTTCGGAACCCTAAAAAAAGAGAAAAGGGGGGGGGGGGGGGCTCTTCTCACCAGCTGTGTCCCAAAATCTTTTTTTTTTAAATAATTTTCCTGAAATAAGCCTACTGTGCTTTGTCAATGTTATTTGCATGGAAAAGAGAGGAAAAAGAACTCGGTGGAGGGAATTTCTGAAATTCTTTTTGCATTCTTATGTTTAAAAATGAAAGATCATAGACATTTGATGTTGTACTGCAGCTCTGACCTTCGCAGGTAATATCTCGTTTAAGACGTGGTAGCTTAGTGGTTTGACGTCTTTCATGCTGAGGGTCCGAGCCCGGCTCGAGCTTCTGAATTTATTTTAATTTTAACAGTGAGCTTTTCGTTGAAGGAAATAATCTTGAGGCTGCGATGGTGATAAATTCAACGATGGACATTTAGTATGGAATTGCACGGGCAGGAAGGATGTTGTCGATACGTACCTAAATATTATATTGTAATAGGTACTAGCTGATCCCGCGGACTTAGTACCGCCTTAAGTAGTTTTTATTGTATGAAAAATAGCTTAGGTACGTCCTTATTCTCAGACCTACTGAACATACACTCATAACTTCATAACTTTATAGGAATCGGTCGAGCCGTTTCGGAGAAGTTTGGTTACAAACACTGTGACACGAGCATTTTATATATTAGAAGATATTACCTACTCGCAAACTTCGTCCCGCGCAGACTTAAAATTTGCTTACCCGGTGATACTACACATATACCTAGGGTGTAGGTAAACTATGTCTATTCCAAATTTCATATAAACCGGTTTAGTCGTTGTGATGTGAAGGAAGAACAAACAAACAAACACTATTTAATGTTTATAATATTATAAGTATATAAGTAATAAGTACAACCAGTTACTTAAGTATGGAAGTTACGAAGTTTCTGTCATACAAGTTATGCAAGGTAGCTTGTAACTCTATAAAAATAAACAGATTACCTACGTAGGTAGGTAATGCGTAACTTCTCCACAAAATATCATAAATCACACGTATTCCGCCGTCAGCAATTCCATTTGACAATTAAACCTACCTATCCCTATCATCCACTATCCGTGCTATGTTAACATACGCGTATAACAATCGGACTATTATGCCCACGTGTGGTAATGTGCGCGTGTTCCTTATGACAAAGCGGTGTAATTTATAACCGGCAATGACGCATCGGCAGGCCAGCCATCTTGTTACGGGAATTCAAAATGGCGGATTTGAATTTTAGCGCTGCTACGTTAGCGTAGTTATGGCAATATGATCTTTATCAAAGGTTAGAAAACTGACGCTTTAAGTGGCATTTATTGATAAGATAATGGAGTATGGTAGAATTAAAACAAATACCTACATTTAATGAGTTAAGCCTAATGGAGCCTAATAGACAATATGTATGATCATCTTTAAATATACTACATTGATTTATGGCAAAAATAGATGAAATTTGACATGGAAGTACGTACAGGTTTACACAACTTAGAAGGCGCGTTGATTAAGCAATAACAGACTCTGCGTCAACGGCTTAAGTGCTTCGCCTCGCGCCTTCTAGTTTGTATCGTGCTCTAGTTGGAGTCGCGGGACAGGACATAGGCTACTTTTTATCCAGGGATAAAGCATCCCGCGGGAACGCGATACCCGAATTCCACGCGGGCGAAGTCGCGGGCAGAAGATAGTAGGTATTTCATAAATTTTGATAAAATTTCTACTACTACTACTACTACTACTACTACTACTACTACTACTACAGCCTATTTGCGTCCCACTGCTGGGCACAGGCCTCCTCTCATCATGAGAGGGTTTGGGCTATAGTCCCCACGCGGGCCCAGTGCGGATTGGGGACTTCACACACATCTTTGAATTACTTCGCAGATGTGTGCAGGTTTCCTCACGATGTTTTCCTTCACCGAATAGCTCAGTGGTAAATTCAAATTGAATTTCGCACAAGTAAACTTAGAGGTGCGAGCGGGAATCGAACCCCCGATCCTCTGCATGAGAGGCGGTAGGTCGAACCACTAGGCCACCACGGCTTCAAGAATAGAATTTCTACTCGTAGTTAAATATTGTATTCGAGTTGATTTAAACAAATATCACCTATATATTAATTTCAAAAACATTCCAGGTAGAGGTACCTTACCTACCGAAGAACAGAATTAATTTGAATACGAAATACATTCAAATCTCCAGTCCAACTAGATATTCTCTAATATTCTATTAATTCCACCCGAATTTCAAAAATATTCCTAACTTAGTAACTATAGTTGCAAATGGGTCTAGTTCCCGCGCATCGCATTCCGCTGTATATTCCGGATATCCAGCCGGCTAAGTGACTAAAGTTGCCAGCTCTCACCCCCTCCATAATTCGTGGTAATGTGGCAACTTTGGAGGCGATTAGAGTACGGGGCTGGAAATGCCGCTCCTGAATTACTCGGGTTGTAACCAAGTCGAAGGCTTTTTGTAAGCAATGGTCTCACCAAATGGTCCCAATTGAAGACCAGCGCTGGCATTTAATTGGGACCATTTCGTGACAGGCCACAACACTTTTTCTTTTGTTCTGTATATAAATGGTGCTCTTTTTGTCTTTTGTGTGTGTGTTGTGTAATGTCTATATATATAAAACTCAAAGGTGACTGACTGACTGACATAGTGATCTATCAACGCACAGCCCAAACCACTGGACGGATCGGGCTGAAATTTGGCATGCAGGTAGATGTTATGACGTAGGCATCCGCTAAGAAAGGATTTCCCGAAATTCCCACGGGAACGGGAAAAAACGGGATTTTTCATTTTAATATTTCTGCGCATACGAAGTTGCGGGGAAAAGCTAGTCATTAATAAATGTTTTTTTTCTTTCTTTTCTTTCAATATTTGAAGATAAGATGAATTAAATAATGTACAACATAATTAGGTATAATGGGACCTCATTTACGTCTATGATGTTATGTAGGTAATTTACATGTAGCTTTAATTTTGTTACAGCCTATATTAACAGGAATTAATCAGGCAAAAAAGTCCATTGTTTTAAAGAAGCTACCATTAAAGCAGTCAGAAATGTTGTGTATGATATATGTACGCCAAACGCCAATGAACGCAGCTGCCCAAAACATGAGAAATATCTACAACAAAAATTAGATGCACGTTTTGCCATTATTCTTAAAACCATATTTCACTAAGAAACGATGAGTTTCTCGTAAATTATTTTCTAAAATTGCTTCTTGCTGAGCAATAAATATCGTATGAAAACAGATTATTCTGCCACTTTAAAGTATTAGACAAGCGTTTTGTACAGCGATGAGATCGCTTGCATCGAAAGCTGTGGCCAGCTTTGGCCATCAAAATAGCGTTTTGTGTTCAAACGAAGTAAATAAAATGTCTTAAAAGTTAGTAAGCTGGCGTCTGATTGTAAAAAAAATATGGAAGTTGTGGATTTAAATAAGGAAAATAAGATCAGATAATAGGTATCTCAGAGCCGGAGTTTAGAGCTATTTATTTATTTATTTATTGGTTTACCAACAGTTGTTACATCGAGTATAACAATTAGATGATACAAGTAAAACTATGCTAAATGTACAACCAGTTAAAGGTAAACACAGCTTTCACACAAATCATGCACTGAACTTAATTAATACTTAAGAGTATATTAAATACAAGACTTTCGTGGTTACATTAAATGAGATTGCATGCACTACTAAATGTAATTAAAATTAAATCACTTGTGATTGTAAAAAAACTTAAATATTTCTTTGCGAAATTTAGGTAATGTGTCAGCATGGACATCCACGCAACTGATACATGAGTTTATCAATTTACATAGTCTAGGAATTGCAGAATTGGCACCTAGGACAGTGGTTCTCAGGGGAGGGCAAAAAGGCGTTATCGGGTGTCGCTGATATCTACGGGGAGCACGAAATTTAAATAATTTTAATAGTTGAGGACAGTTTATGTGGCTTCTTATAATTTTATATAAAAAAATCAAATCGATTGCAATTCTACGTGTAGATAGGGATGTCATTTTAAAATATTTTAGTTTTTCTATGTATTAATAATTTTTCTTTCCAATCCCAGCTATCTTATTTCTTAATTTTAGATTCTGCTCAATAAAATACTAATGTACCTACTTATACTTATAATCAAATCTATGTATAATTTGAATCAAATAGAACAATATATTTTCTGTCCATCTTTTTTTTTCATGTCGATGGTATAGGCAAACGAGCGCACAGCCCACCTGATGGAAAAAGTGGTAAGTGCCGCCCATGGATACCGAAATCCTTTGATCCCCCTTATTTTTTATTATGAAACATAAGATCTCGAATGCGTTGCCGACCCCGAGGCCTAAGATGGAATTCCTCTGTGCCAGAAATTGCACCGGCTGCCTTAACCCCCTACCGGAACACAACAGTGCGAGCACTGCTATTTGGCGGCAGGTTAGCGGGGAAATACGGTGGTACCTCCCAGGACGGACTAGCACCAGGCCCTACCACTAGCATCTGTCAATAATATTAATGTAAATACAAGCAATGTACGTAAACAAATGTCCTTGTGTCATCATTTCTTATAGAAGGAAGAAAAACAGCTAAACGTTAATTGGCATTATTGTTCAAGTGCGGTAAATCGCTGTTTCAATGTCCACAATCTGAAAAATGAGCGCAAATATTTGGTTATATCTTTCGAATTTCCCGCAACGCAAAGTGACAGGAGACAGGCTTTAAGGGGGATATTAAAAAGGTCCGCAATTTTTGTTGTAAGTCGCGGTTTTTTTACAAACCTTTGTTGGCAAGCTGTAAAGATACAATATGCCCGCAAACAAAGCTGCTCGTAAATCATTCGATATTTGACATCGCGTCAACATCGGGGCATTAATCAGGGATAATCGTTTTCCAGTAATTCCGGAAAACGGCCGCGATTTTTACGCCCGGGGCGCAAAAGCGTGTTTTATTTTACTTTTTTAAACTACAAATAAGCAAGCAGGCCGACCTGATGGGAAATGGTTACCGCCACCTATTATCGTACCCTATGTCTTTGTTATACCTACACTAGCTTCTGCCGTGAAGCCGTGGTGGCCTAGTGGTTCGACCTACCGCCTCTCATGCAGAGGGTCGGGGGTTCGATTCCGGCTCGCACCTCTAAGTTTACTTATGTGCGAAATTAAATTTGAATTTACCACTGAGCTTTTCGGTGAAGGAAAACATCGTGAGGAAACCTGCACTCATCTGCGAAGTAATTCAAAGATGTGTGTGAAGTCCCCAATCCGCACTGGGCCCGCGTGGGGACTATAGCCCAACCCTCTCGTGATAAGAGGAGGCCTGTGGCCAGCAGTGGGACGCAAATAGGCTGAAGTAGTAGTAGTAGTAGCTTCTGTCCGCGACTTCGCCCGCGTGGAATTCCGTTAGCGAACGTTCGCGCGGGAACTATGTCTTTTCCCGGGTCTCCAACTATCTCCATACTAAATTTCATTCAAATTGGTCTAGCGGTTGAAGCGTGAAGAGGTAACAGACAGACTGAGAGACAGACAGAGTTACTTTCGAATTTGTAATATTAAATATGGATTGTCGTTTTTTCCAATTGCGCTAGAACAAAACACAGCTAGATGTAGTAGTAGCATCCAGGCTATGCGAGGTCCTACCATCTAGATACCTAGTCCTACCATATTCCCCATAAATCCACACAACACATAGTATATCATCAAATGACGTCCCATACGTAAAAGAAATCAACTTCGACTTTGAGTTAGTTGTTCATCTTTATCTAGAATAGTGTTACAAAGCTCAAAGGTTAATTACATCCGTAGTCTGCCTAGGAGAGGCTTATCATAGTTCCAATACAAAGAAGTCTCATAAATGGGTTATTTTACACAGAAAATGTAATAGTAAGTAATTTATCTATACTAATATTAAAGGTCTGTAGAAGAAGTCGCGTCTGAAACTTGAAAATTAAAAGAAGCTATCAAGTCGAGGGGACTAAGTATATAAACGATACTGAACACAAAATAACGATTCTTAGAAAAATTTACTGTATGTGTATGTATGTCGGGATTTAACTCGAAAACTACTGGATGGATTGCAACAAAATTTGGTATGGGGGTAGTTTATAACACTGGCCAACATATAGGCTACTTTTTATCAGAAAAACTCATAGTACCCGCGGGAACGCTATTTCCGAATTCCACGCGGACGAAGTCGCGGTCAGAAGCTAATTAAGTTATAATAATAAAATTGGTCAAGAATAAGAAAATCTATGTACCTATAGTTTATACATTTAATGTAAATGTAAATTTTGTAACAGTATGGAAATTTTGAAAGGCCTTCTGCTTGACTTTGTTGCGGCTCTTCTTCTCAAGCAATGGGTCTAGGTAGCGCTGGTAAATTCTTTTTCTGATAAATTCAAATTCAATTCCAATTCAATGATTGAATTGGAATTGAATTTGAATGAAATACCAAAAAATTTTCAGTACGTACAGGTGTACAGACATTTCAACTGCAATTACTTGAAGAACTGTGCGTTTAGTTCGGATACACTTTCCCCGATTGAACACAAATTTCCGAATAACCTCCGAACCGTAAACGGTCCATTATTTATTCATCGTTTCAGCCGAAAGACGTCCACTGCTGGACATAGGACACAGGCCACCCGCAAGGCTCGCCACTCAGACCGGTCCTGTGCTACTTGCTTCCACCGGTTTCCCATTATATATTAACACCGGTATTTCCCAGCCCTACGCCATTCAGATAATGAAGTTTTAAATTAAGTTCAACCCTAACATAACTTATCTATATTTCACGCCGCGGGCCCAGGGGTTGTCCTTTGGCCGTGTGCATATTTCATTAAGCCCACTTTATTTCTCCATTTAACTTTGGGGAGATTGCTGTTTAAAAAATTAGTCACTACGCGTTGATTACCGTGTTTATATTTTTATGGATATACCTACTCATGATGTTAGGTCACAGAATATTTAATAGTACTTACACACATAATGGCCACGGAATCACCCGCCTGAATCTAGCCGGCGCAAAACTCGCGCCCAACTCGCATTTACCGTCACTTGTTTCATCCGGAGATGGATAGTGAATCATTGGCCCGCGTAGTTGACACACACAGCCGTCCTCGCATGCTAACATTGGCATTTCATTCGAATTGTGTTCGAAATCGTGCTTTTATTATTATCAGGCCGTTTTCATTTTATTTTCAATTTTGTATTCTTTCTGACGATCTCAATGTGAAATTCTCTTATTTTGACATGTAAAATGTGTTGTAATTTGATATTGAGAAATAAATGTCTATGTCTATTCTGATCAGAATTTTTGTAATAGTGTGCGGGGTCTATCTAAATGTATTAGACCCCGCACACTTCCACCTATCTTCCAGCGAGTGTCAGAAAATTTCCGACAGAAATTTCTTATAATGTGCTGCCGGTTGTTAGGCTACAGAGCGTGCCAAAGAAATACATACATACACACTTACACTAAAAAAAAACAACCCTCCTTCTGCCGTAGTCGGGTAAAGAAAGGTAGTCGTTCCTTTTGGAGGCACTCGGACGCTACTACCTATTGGAGAACTTTCTGCCTTCGTCGACCCGTTCTGCTAGTAAGGTTCCCTCTAACTGCCACTTACGTTTACCAATTCAATATCTCAGAATCACTTACACTTCGTATACGTTTTGCTAAATTCATAATGTTACCACGACAAGCGTGAAAACGCGAATAACATGAGCTGTTCGGACAATAGCCATGTTTTATACATGGTGGGTCAGAAAATATGGCAAATAATTAACCCACAGTATCGGCTATCGATTCTAAGTATATTGTATAGGTCTTTAATTTTTTTCGAGTTGGTAAAAAAACCATTTTGTATAGGATTCAGGCGTCGCTCACACAACCAATCCCATATTTTTTTTTACCAACTCAAAAAAAAAATAGGACCTATACAATATACTTAGAATCGATAGCTGATACTGTGGGTTAATTATTTGCCATATTTTCTGACCCACCGTGTATAAATAGGACGCTCTAACTAAACGACATAAAACAATATATATACTCTATTTTCACACTGGGTTAACGAAATGAACAAAAACTATTAAATAACAAGAATTGCAAGAAGATTTTTGTAGAAAGATATTCCAGATAAAATAATATTCTCACGTTGCGTTCAGAGTTACTATTTATGTATATCAAGCAAACATTGGAAAGACATTACCGTCGCTTATCAATACGAGTAAGTATAAAGTCGAGGTTTCCTTTCTAAGACTGGAAAAGAAAAGTTTCCATGACAGATTGAATCTAATAGGTATTGAGTTTAGAATTTGTTACAGACCAATAATTTCATTTTAATTGAAGAGTTGACTAAGAACTGAAGAGTGAACGGTCGTCATGCTTATCGGCCACTGTTTTTCTAAAAACCTAGAAACCATAGAAAAGAAAAAAAAAAAGACATCACGCGAGGTTGCCTTTGTAATAACTTTGCTAAAACATTTTTTTGGCTCCAACCTGTTGAATTTGAATGCAAATTTTTGTGGATTTTGTAAAAAGGCTTATTTAAAATTTTCCGCGTGCTGGAAAATCTGTTTTTACGCGGAGCCGCCATAAATCGACTGTGACGTGCACAGCGACATATAATTACTGGATACTATAGTTATGACAATGGAGGCCATCTCCATAATATTTTTTTCTCTCTGGACCCTTGGAAACTATACATCTCTAAGATCTTAGATTTAAGTTTAAGTTAGGGACTATACATCCCTTCAATGTAATTTTAGTACGTACCTATATGTATATTTTATACATGTAATGTAAATTTTGTAAATTTCGAAAAAAGGCCTTGAGCTTGAGTTTGTTGCGGCGCTTCTTCTCCAGCAATGGGTCTAGGAAGCGCTGGTAAATTATTTTTCTGACGTATAAATGCCCCTATGTGGCCAATTTGCTGAATAAATGATTGAATTGAATTGAATTGAATTTAAATAACTATAAATATCGATCATCTTTATAATGGAATGGAAATGTCAAGGTTGCTCAAAGGGTAGTGCAATCAGAAGGCACTTAACATTCACTATATACATAAAAACTTGCTATTTCGTAAAAAGGATTTCATGAAATAGGTTCTCTGAAAAAACATCGTGAAGCTACGTCTTCTAATCCTATTGAAACGGTTCTATAAGTTTATTTTTTTAACGCAGTTTTCTATAATTAAATACACTATTCCGGCATACTCATTATATTTTTCATATCAGTGGCGTGCACAGATATTTTAGACAGGGTAGACAACAAAATATAAAGTAATATTAGACTTTCCAAATAGGTACCTATTCAGCATATTTTCTCATCTTTTCGATTAATAATGGCGTATACTTAAGTCAATACAAATATCCATATACCGAAACAATGGAAACAGAATAATCAGTGCACCCCGGGGGCCAAGAATAGTATTACTATTTCGTATTCAAACTCGGGTTATCCCTACACCGGCCTTATTCGATTAAAACTTGCTAAAAGAAAGTTTTGAAAATGCACCATTTTCAATGGTTCATAGACAGCACAAACAATAATCGCAGTTTACAAAATATTCAGTGTAAAAAAACTTTCCTGTTTATTAGTATCAATATTTTCAAAGCACAAGAACAAACCAAACAACATCATAGTCGAAACATAATTTAATAACAAAAAAGATAAATAGAAAAACGACAAATAATATTACAACAACAATACTTATACAAAATGCTGCAAGCGCTTCGAAAAGACATGTCTAAACTCCGCCGGTATGCTTGCGTGCGTTTGGTTCATACGCCTCCCTTTAGTTGGTGCGGTCGTCGTGCACACTGGCAATATATATGATGACGCAGGCAAGGGCGTTTTCGGACGGAAGACAGAATAGTGTCCGTCTTTCTCGTTGAAGGTGCGTAGCGGCGCTAGTGTATTGAATTGCGACTGTCTTCGGATGTAATTATCGAGTACAGAACAGTACAAAGGATACGATGATGACCCGATAGATGGAGCTGTTTTGTAATTTAAGAATTTAAGTTAATGCGTAATGTACTGATAGTTTATTTATTTATTTATTTATTTATTTATTCAAATACACAAAAGCTTACAGTATACACCAAGTCGCTTACGTGCTATTTTATTTATAAATGTAGCTAGATTAGATTAGTATAAATCACAAATGAATAAATGATTTAGTCAACAATAATACCTAGTAATAGAAATATAAAATAAAAACACAGAAATTTATTAGTTTATACACAAATTTACAAAATACAGTTACGTGATACTAGACGTTAGTTTACTCGTGTTTTGCAGAAAGTCGGTCACATTCCTGCAAAACACTCCAATACTGTCTGCAAAGACGTCCACATTGTAACCCTCAAGAACCATGCGATTTATGAGCGCAAGAGCTCTAAGAGTGGGAGCATTGTTAGCGCGGACCGTGCGCGTGCCGGGACACGCGAACAGGGCGCGGCGCCGCCGCGAGGGGGGCTGCGCGCCGCCGGCCGCGGTCGGC
>OZ020289.1:11299961-11347992 GCA_963971205.1 Aethes cnicana | reverse complement strand
CTCCAGTACAGAAGGATTGTCCACAATGTTCTTCAGCAGACAGAAATAGTGCACTAGGTGCAGGAACTTTCGCCTCAGCTCTAAAGTATTAAGCCCTACCATCCCCGCTACGAATAGGGAAGGATACATATATGGGTAATAACCATATCGCCTTTTATATAAGTATCGACTAAACTTTTTCTGTATTTTTTCTACCATGAGTATGTATTTACTTTCATGGGGATCCCAGATACCGGCACCGAACTCTAATTTACTACGGACATACGCATTGTACAACATCACGGCTATTCCTGTGTTTGAAAACTGTGCAGATATCCTCATAATAAAACCTAATGTTTTGGAAACAGTCTTACATATATGCGCCATGTGCAGTCTAAAATCTAGCTGTGAATCCAAAATTAGTCCCAGATCACGAATGTCAGATACTCGCTGCAACTTCTCACCGCGAAGATGATAAGCTGAACACACAGGCGACCGAGCTCTGGTAAAGGTAATCACCTTGCATTTGGAGGCATTAAATTGCAATCGGTTGATGTCACTCCACTGTACAATCGCATCTATGTCTTGTTGCAGGCGCATACAATCTTCGCTATCACTGATCTCCAGAAATAGTTTAAGATCATCTGCAAACATTAGACATTTCGCTGTATGAACAACCTTTGGCAAATCATTAATCATAATGAGAAATTGAGATGGTCCCAGCGTGCTCCCTTGACTCACACCTGAACGAGTGAAAAATGGCTTAGATTGGAGCCGCCCCAGTTTGACAAATTGGCTACGATTTTGCAGGTAGCTTGCAAAGAAATTCAGGAGATGGGGTGTAAAGCCCATGTTAGCAAACTTTTGCAGTAGTATGTCGTTGTCAACCAGGTCGAACGCTTTCGTAAAGTCAAAGTAGGCTGCGTCGACCTGCTGACGCCCATCCTTGGCTCTCATAACATAGTCTACAAGTATTATTTGATTAGTCGTGGTAGATCGACCCCTACGGAAACCATGCTGAGCATCGTCCATCTGGCTCGTTATTTGCTCCATAATACTTCGATCGATGATGGACTCGAACAATTTACCGAACACAGACAGCACTGCAATGGGTCTATACTCTGCGACATCGGATCCGGCACCACCCTTAGGCACGGGAGTAACCCTAGATGACTTCCAGCATGTTGGATAGACAGCTTGTTGCAACGATAGATTATATATGTGCAAAAGTGGTTTCTCAAAGACAGCTATACAATCCCTGACCAGAAAAGCCGGTACACCGTCAGGCCCTTTATATGTAGATGAAGCTATTAGGTATCATAATAAAGCAAATTAGATAACGTTGGGTAGGGTAGACAGTGTCTTTTTGTCTGTATGGAGTGCACGCCACTTTAATTTCATTCAATGTAGGGTTTTTTTAATCTTAATTTTTCTGATTTTCTACGTATACCGCCCACACGCTGCGGTCATTCTTCTCGCTCCCTCTAATGCAAACAGACATTGTCCGCTGAGACAGTTGCCTGCCTCGATTTATCAAGGTCATTAGCTCAGGTCGACGTCTTATTAATTAATAATTGATAGAGATTTATGTATTTAAACAAACTTCAACAAGTGAACAAGCCACACTTAATTTAAGGATTTTGGCCACAGCGAGTGCATAAAATTCAAATTACTTGTGATCTGCTGCTGCTGCAGCCTATTTGCGTCCCACTGCTAGGCACAGGCCTCCTCTCATCACGAGAGGGTTTGGGCTATAGTCCCCACGCGGGCCCAGTGCGGATTGGGGACTTCACACACATCTTTGAATTACTTCGCAGATGCGTGCAGGTTTCCTCACGATGTTTTCCTTCACCGAAAAGCTCTGTGGTAAATTCAAATTGATCGTGATCAGACTTATGTAATGTAGCTACAGATATCTATTAAAAAAAAGAGTCCCAAATATCCGTCTCATGTAGAGATCTTCTATTATCTAAAGTCCCGCGCCTTCACATTTCAAAACGCTTCAATTTTTTTCATCATTATTTAAAAAGCACCACCAACACTTTTACCGCATAGTTGATGACTGTCTCAGCACGCACACATGTGTTGCGAGTGTTGGTGGTGCTTTTTAAATACATTGAAGCGTTTTGAAATGTGAAGGCGCGGGACTTTAGATAGTAGAAGATCTCTACCTAAATGTATAGTATCATCATCATTTCAGCCGATAGACATCCACTGCTGGACATAGGCCTCTCCCAAGGCGCGCCACTCAGACCGGTCCTGTGCCGCTCGCATCCACCGCGTTCCCGCGACCTTTACAAGGTCGTCACTCCATCTTGTTGGAGGCCTACCGACAGCTCGTCTACCGGTTCGCGGACGCCACTCCAGGACTTTCTTGTATAGTATCATCGGGTACGTAAATTCTAAGTCTACGCGCGGGACGAAGTCGCGGGAAAACAGCTAGTTTTACCATAATGGTTATACTCATCATATGTGTCAAATGTCCCAAGATATTATAATATTCCTAGCTTCTGCCCGCGACTTCGCCCGCGTGGAATTCGGTTATCGCGTTCCCGCGGGAAATATGCGTTTTTCCGGGTTAAAAAGTAGCCTATGTCCTTTCCCGGGACCCCAACTATATCCATGCCAAATTTCATCTCAATCGTTCCAGCGGTTGAAGCGTGAAGAGGTAACAGACAGAGTTACTTTCGCATTGAAAATATTATATGGATAATATGGATATATTTATCACTGCTTACCCCATCCAGTCCGACACGCAACATTGTCCTGGACTAATGAACTTTTTAAATTAAAAAAAGGTCCCGGACAACACGCACACGTCCCTGGCCACTAATTTAATTACAACTTCCGCCCAAGGTGTCATTCCGCATTCTACGAAACCCCCTTTTTGGCCTTTTGGATAACCCTAATAGAGTACAAACTGCGTGCTTTAAATTTTAATACCTATCTGTGAGACTGAGCTTTTCTCATATGGAAATAGCTAAAAATTTGTTTTCCCAGTTATGAGACCCTAGTAGATCGACTTGGCGCCCCCAAAAACTCCTTTATTCCAAATTTCGTCCACATAGTTAGAGCCGTTTCCGAGATGATTAATTGTATAAATAAATAAACAAATATATAAGACTAGCTTCTTCGCGCGACTTCGCCCGCGTGGAATTCGGTTATCGCGCTCCCGCGGGAACTATGCGTTTTTCCGGGATAAAATGTAGCCTATGTCCTTTTCCAGGACCCTAACTATCTGCATATTAAATTTCATCGCAATCGGTCCAGCGGTTGAAGCGTGAAGAGGTAACAGACGGACAGACAGACAGACATAGTTACTTTCGCATTTATAATATTACTGGCTTCTTCCCGCGACTTCGCCCGCGTGGAATTCGGTTATCGCACTACCACCGCGGGAACTATGCGTTTTTCCGGGAATCAAAGTAGCCTATGTCCTTTCCCGGGACCCTAACTATTTGCATACCAAATTTCATCGCAATCGGTCCAGCGGTTGAAGCGTGAAGAGGTAACAGACAGACAGACAGACAGAGTTACTTTCGCATTTATAATATTAATATGGATTAGCGCGTTTAAATTATGAGATAAGATTAGATAGAGGAACGTGCTCAAGGTATACATATTGAATGAGCATGTAGCTTCTTTTCATAATCATCATCATTTGAAATGAAAAAAAAGGTTTTCAATGATTTCAAATCCAATCAAATCAAAATCACTTTATTTGCAATTAAAACATTGTAACAATGCATGCAAATATTACATAAAAATAAGACAATAATAATTCTAATGGATAATAAAATAATAATTATAAAATTTAAATAATTCGTGTCTAATTTTAAATATCGTCGTTGATCTCTTCCTCCCAAGCAAACCGTCCTTCAAATCGAAAATCCCCTTTACAAATACGCAACAAATCTTAACAATGGAACTGAATAAAAAGGTAGTCGCACTCACACACACACACACACACACACACACACACACACACTCACACACATTTATCCATAAACATAATATAGCTACATGAACACCCGCTCGTTTTCAATGGATATTGCGTAGATGCTTTTTTTTATTTTTTTAACGTGTTTTATATTATAAGTATATGCATCTCATTAGATCTCGATCTTGTACTAAATGTCTGGTCTCCAGAACCCTTTATCGATTGTTAGTTATCGTTGTTGTTTGATAAGTTAAGTGTTAAGTTTCTTATTTAAGTACTTATGTAAATTAACCCCAAAAAACCTATAATTGGCTTTGCTACCTTACTAAAACACCCTTGTAAAACTATATCCATTATATACTATTGGTTTTTTAAATAAATAAATAAAGGCACTAGTTCGATAGTGGGGCTTAAATAAGAACAGAACGCACATTTACCTACAAGTGTATAACACGATACACCTTAGAAGGCGCCACGTGCCACTGTGGAATACGGTGGAGCGGACTCGCCTAGTGTTCCCATTAATTCAGCGTATATATCTTTAGTACACATTTTTTTCAAACAGAAGTATTTAATAACCGCTCTCACCTCAGTTTACTCCATTTTCGACTGCTCGTGAAAAAACAGCTGCAACTCTCTGACAGATACATATATATATATTTTTTTTTATTTACTAAGGAGTCTTTATGGCCAGTAACGGCATACCTATTTATTTTAATCCGATTCAATAAGTATTCAGTTATCATTACTTTTGGATCACCCCTCGTATAGTGTTTTTGCGCATAAAATTAAAACAATACTACTGAGCTATTCTGTGAAGGGAAATATTGTAAGAAAATCTATACGTTAAGCAATGTAGAGCAGTTACAAGTTAGGTACAATTATTACTCGGTTTAACTTGATTAGTTCTTCATCAGCAACATCAAAGTATGTGATAACCTGGTAACAAGACGGTAATTATAAGATTTCTGAGACGTGTCCTTGATTGAGTTCGCATAGTTCGTCGCAAGTTATGAGAATATGCCACTTAAGGTAACTTAAGTAGTGTGGGATGTTCCCGCATCGACCTTTGTCTATTAATTTAAAAACTATTTAATTGGAGTAGAAAATGTGGCTTCATGTGTCAAGTTGCAAATTTTGTAAAATTCACTCAAGCTTCAAGTTACACCTACTTCACAGAATATTTAATAGTTACTACATACAGAATGGCCACGGAATCACAAGCCTGAATCTAGCCGGCGCACAACTCGCGCCCAACTCGCCCTTACCGTCATTTGTTTAATCCGGAGATGGTGAGATCATTGGCCCGAACGCACACAGACGTCCTCGCACGCAAACATTGACACTTCATTCTTCAGAAGTGAGTTTTCTCTCCGCGTAGCGGGCAGAAAATCCCACTTTATGGCCAAAGGTGTTGTAAAAACTATTTACGTCACCCTTGGCCGTAAAGTGGGATTTTCTGCCCGCTACGCGGAGAGAAAACTCACTTTTTGACCAAGGCAAGACGTAAAACTTTTGACAAACCACGGGCGGTAATTCGTAAAGCCCCAGATCGCATATTTATGGCCCTCACCTTCGGTTCGGGCCACAGAAACCTGCGATCTGGGACATTTACGAAATTCACCACCCTAGGTCTGTAATGTACTATTATATTTTACCTCGACGTTACGACCGCGATGCAACGGCCGTGGTCACGAGAAGACTGAAGTGACGGTATCAGCATATTTGTCTTGTCGCGCGGGTGGTTCGAACTACCCGCACTTGATTTTTATTAATGTCACTCGGAATGTCAACAGGCCGGCACACAACACTAACAATGCGAAGCGGACCATCGCGGAAAGGGTCAAAGAACATATCGCAGCTGTTAAGAATCGCCAGGTGAAAAAATCTGCGGTTGCTGAGCATTTGCTGGAATCGGGACCAAATCACGGGATATAATTACATAAACCCAAGATTCTTTCCACTGAACGTCATTTCTACTCAAGAATGGTACGCGAAGCGGTGGAAATCAAAAAACATCCTAACTTCAATAGGGAGGATGGTTTCAAGTTATCGACGTGGTGGAATCCAGTGTTCAGCAAGTGTAAGTGACGAGATGCCCCTTCGGATAAATCCGCGGACATTGTTAGTGTTGTGTGCCGGCCTGTTGACATTCCGAGTGACATTAATAAAAATCAAGTGCGGGTAGTTCGAACCACCCGCGCGACAAGAAAAATGCTGATACCGTCACTTCAGTCTTCTCGTGACCACGGCCGCTGCACCGCGGCCGAAACGTCGAGGTAAAATACTATTCTATTCTTCTTTTTCCAAATTTAAGCTATATTTAAGAAGCTCTGTATTTTGCCTTTGGCGTGTATGTATATAAAAAAACATGTGTTTTTGTTAAAACCAATCCAGATTGTTTTAAGAAATTCAGTGACGTATTCGGAGGCCACAAAAGAGCTCAATATGTAAATTTGTTATATCAACCGCAATGTCGCTCCGATATGTACCGAAGAAATGCCTATCATATGTGTATTTTCTTGTATAATTCGCTACCAAATGAAATCAGGCAATTAAATGGCACAAAATTTGTTACAGCTCTCAGTAAATTTCTAGAAAATAATTGTTTTTATAATGTAAAAGAATTTATTGATTATAAAAAGTAATGTTTTTTTTTTGTAAATGTATAAAGATTTGCATGTCGATTCTTCGACAGAACATTCTAACCTAATACACGCGAAATATCACCTTGTGTAAATGTTCTGGCAAATAAATGATTCTTCTTCTTCTTCTAAATAAATGACAGAAAACGTATAATATTAACACGGTTGAGTTCAGACGTCGCGACGCGTGGCGTGGCGTGGCGTGGCGCACTAATGGCGTGTCGCATTAATCAACGCTTCCGACGTTACGTTACGCATCTACGCAATGCGACGCGATACCTTACGTCTATGATGTGGGGGTCCATGCGGAGATGATAAACGTAACATATGTTCGTTTTGGTAAGCCGTGGTGGCCTAGTGGTTCGACCTACCGCCTCTCATGCAGAGGGTTGGAGGTTCGATTCCGGCTCGCACCTCTAAGTTTACTTATGTGCGATATTTAATTTGAATTTACCACTGAGCTTTTCGGTGAAGGAAAACATCGTGAGGAAACCTGCACGCATCTGCGAAGTTATTCAAAGATGTGTGTGAAGTCCCCGATCCGCACTGGGCCCGCGTGGGGACTATGGCCCAAACCCTCTCGTGATGAGAGGAGGTCTGTGCCCAGCAGTGGGATGCAAATTAGGCTGTAGTAGTAGTAGTTCGTTTTGGAATTTCATACAAAACTAATGATAATAAATACTTGCCCATACTTAATTCGTACTAATATTATAAATGTGAAAGTTGTTGATTGTTTGTTTATCCTACCTTCACCTGGACCGATTTTGATGAAATTTGTTATGGACGAGCAATGCTCGTAGCAAGGTCTCTCTACTGCAGCCTATTTGCGTCCCACTGCTGGGCACAGGCCTCCTCTCATCGCGAGAGGGTTTGGGCTATAGTCCACACGCGGGCTCAGTACGGAAAGGGGACTTCACACAATCTTTGAATTACTTCTCAGACGCGTGCAGGTTTCCTCACGATGTCTTCCTTCACCGAAAAGCTCAGTGGTAAATTCAAATTGAATTTCTCACATAAGTAAACTTAGTGGTGCGAGCCGGAATCGAACCTCCGACCCTCTGGATGAGAGGCGGTAGGTTGAACCACTAGGCCACCACGGCTTTTTAACAAACCTACTTAACATTTAACACCACGTAAATCAGCATGCTACTTAGTTGACTATAGTCAAACAATTACAAAAGATATCATCGTCATTTCAGCCGAAAGACGTCCACTGCTGGACATAGGCCTCCCCCAAGGCTCGCCACTCAGACCGGTCCTGTGCTACTTGCTACAAAAGATATACAGGGTCAAGAAAAACGTGGTCAAGATATTTTACCCACAGAATCAGTTATCGATTCTAAGCATGTTTTTTAGATTTATTTTTTGAATTGGTAAAAAAAAATTGTATGGGATTCAGGTATCGCTCACACCATCAATCCCATACTGGGCCATTCAAATTTTTTTTTACTCACTTGAAAAAGAAAACTGATAAACATATTCTAAGTATGTTGTACGATAGCTGATACTGTGGGTAAAATATCGTTACAACGTTTAGCTTGACCCTAAACATATACATATATTTATACATTATATACATTTCGGGAGATAAAATGTCTGATTACCTAGAGATCTTCTACTATCTCTAAAGTCCCGCGCTTTCACATTTCAAAACGCTTCAATGTATTTAAAAAGCACCACCAACACTCTCAACACATGTGTGCGTGCCGAGGCAGCCATCAACTATGCGTTGAGAGTGTTGGTGGTGCTTTATAAATACTACTACTACTACTACAGCCTATTTACGTCCCACTGCTGGGCACAGGCCTCCTCTCATCACGAGAGGGTTTGGGCTATAGTCCCCACGCGGGCCCAGTGCGGATTGGGGACTTCACACACATCTTTGAATTACTTCGCTGATGCGTGCAGGTTTCCTCACGATGTTTTCCTTCACCGTAAAGCACAGTGGTTAATTCAAATTGAATTTCGCACATAAGAAAACTTAAAGGTGCGAGCCGGAATCGAACCCCCGACCCTCTGCATGAGAGGCGGTAGGTCGAACCACTAGACCACCACGGCTTCTCCAGGTTTCGCGCTTTATAAATAATAATAAAAAAAATGATTTGTTTTGAAATGTGAAGGCGCGGGACTTTAGAGATAGTAGAAGATCTCTACTAGATATGCGAGTAGGTACACGTAGGTAAGACAAGAATGTCAGACCTTGGCATATAAAATGCAAATATTATTTCAGAGCATAATAAATAGGTCGGGGCCAAAGGATTCCTGCTACCTGCGAACATTAACTCAACAAATAATTGACATTTATTTTATGTACTAAGCTCCATTTAGGTACATTTGGATATTTGCTTGAGTTCGAGGAAACTGGCGAATGTTCAGAAATTAACTCGTTTCGGTCTGTTGTTTCAAAGACTCTTGTCAAGATAACTAAAAAAGAAATAGTTTTTACGCGATTAAGGTGTTTGTGTCCCGGTGATAGTGTGTTTAATATGAGTGTGTATCGCGAAAGTTTGAGACAATGTAAGATAACTAGGTTTGTTGAGTTTTATACTATATAGAAAAGTTTAACTATCAGTATAAGATGACAGCAGCCATATTTTACGTTTTCCTTCCTTCTAATGTGGTTGTAACAACTCACTCATGATCATGACGTACTCAGAAACTGCCTTAATCATGAAACACAGCATTGCCAACTATGAAAGGCGAAATCATAGATTCGGCCGATTTTGAATTTGGAATACCAAATAATTAGGCAACAACCAGCGACGGTATCCTCCCGGAGTTCGAATTTTGAAAGAGTAGTGTGTCTTTCAAAATTCGAACTCCAACACTGGCCATGAAAACGCCAAAAAAAAGAATATGGCAGCAAAAATGTTTCGTCGCCCACAGTATGACAAAACGAGTAGATAAATAACAGTTAGTCGACATCTGCTTTCTCATTAGAGTTGATTTAGAAACGGAGCAGAGCAGAAGAAATTAAATTAGCCTGAACGGAGAAATAATAAATAAAGTACAATTTGCTTTTTTAATGAAAACGCCGCGGTGATAATTTAAGGAAATGTTTTTTTTTGTTGCCATGATGTTAACGCCACAAGATGTCGAAAGAAAATGCTCACTGGCAGCTGAGCAAGGTTTTGAAAGTCAGTTAACGCATTCACTGCCACCGACGCATATGTGCGTTTTGCTGACTTTCCCGCAATGCCTTGAACGCACATTTGCGTTGCAATGTTCCCTTAATGACAGATGTGGCACCTGGCGAAAGTTCGTAAAACAGAAGTGGCAATGAATGCCTTATTTGATTTCTCAGCAGAAATTAATATTACCTAAAAGTTGATGATTTCTGATTACTTTGACGGTAGTCTTATCAAATTTCTACGTCTAATTGTTTTAGGAAATTGTAATTCAAATACTAATAAAAACATTTGTAATTTAAATTTCTCTTTTGAAATACACTTTACGGTAAGCATTTAAATGATGAAAAATTCCCGAAATTTATAATTGTGATATACTACATATAAAGTACTATTTGTAGTGATATTAAACAAATCTTTCGTGATTATGATCATGATCATGACGGCTTTTGGCCACAGCGAGTGCATAAATTTCAAATTACTTGTGATCAAACTTATGTAATGTAGTTACAGATATCTATTAAAAAAAGGACTCCCAAATATCCGTCTCATGTAGAGATCTTTTACTATCTTAAGTCCCGCGCCTTCACATTTCAAAACCCTTCAATTTTTTCATTATTATTTAAAAAGCACCACCAACACTCCCAACGCATAGTTGATGGCTGTCTCAGCACGCACACATGTGTTGAAAGTGTTGGTATTGCTTTTTAAATGCATTGAAGCGTTTTGAAATGTGAAGGCGCGGGACATTAGATAGTAGAAGATCTCTTCATTTATACGTATACATATAAGAAACAAATTACACAGAGAGCCTTCGATTTTGTGGTACAAATTCAGCTGCACCGCCGGCCACGTCGCTGTCAATTTCAAACGAGAAACAATCAGGTGCTACCTAGGTCTTAGCGCAAAAGAAACAGTAGGATCAGGCTTTATCTATAAAATATGACACTTTTCGCTGACATGAGGAGAATTCAGATCTGAACCTTAGCAGAGGCATTAGATTGGAACTAATATTGGGTCATATTTAAAAAGAACAAGAAAGTTTATTTCAGAACATTAAAAGCTCCATATAAATTGGTCAGTGAACATACTTAAAAATGGTTAGTAAACAGTACAGAAGAAGGCTTAAAATCTAGTTGCCATGAAAGTTTAACCATCTGGCCACCAATGTACGGACATTGGTGGCCAGTACCGGGCGTGTTTGCTAACCGCTGGGACGGCCCAGCGGTCGGTTAGCAAACACGCCCAGGATACTGTTGGAGCTGGCGCTTAGACGCCTAATTTTAAATAACTTAATTTTTACTTAAATTTAACTCAACATAATACGCTAATTTATATCCGAAAATTATCCCACCGCCTACTGTTTCCCAAAGTCATAGTCATGTTCTGTGAAATCGACATTTGAACTAGACCAGCTCACTCCGACATTGTAGCAGTTTACGGCTGAAATCACTTCACGAGATATACGAGTACCTAAATACTGTCAGTTTCGTAACGTGCTTGAGATATCCGAGCATTGTAGACGAAGAGACAAATACAAATATATTTATTTCGTCATCATAGGTACTACAATAGGTGAAAACAATGATTGCAGACAAAAACACTTTCTATGACGCGCCTTATGGCATACGAATTTTAAAAACTAAGCTTAAAAACTATACAAATATACATTCCTAAACGGTTCATTAAATTTACAAATCTAAATTGTAATTATTAAGATATTCATTGACACTGTAATAACATCTTTGGGACAATAGATTAAATAGCAGCTTCTTAAATTTGTCTATTTTTGACATTTTCATATGACTTGGTAACTTATTATATAATTTCGGTGCCATAATAGTGACATTACGTTTCATTAGCGCTGTTTAGACGATAGTACAGGTACTAATAAAAAAAATACAATATGCTATTGAATACATATTTTTTCATTTTCATTTTACCTATCTATTTGCAAAAAGAAAATACATTTATTATTTTAGCTTACTGTACAATATTTTTGGATTGATTGGGATCTCCTAGAAAGTAATAGATTACCTGTATTAGGACCCCGCTCTTCTGCATCTATAGTTTTATGCTATAACATTTTACAATTTATAATTATACTTATTTTATTTATTATGTAAGACGAAGAAATAGTAACAGACAATAAATACATTTAAAGAAAAATAATTTAAAATATATCATTTACAAGTCATTTATTAATACACTGAAAGAGGTTTAAAATTTAACTCAGGGGGTTTTTCGAAGCATTTAACCATAATTTTTGAATATCCATATCATCACCACCACTGGGCTTTTTATATTTATTTTATTTTAGACAGGCAGCAATTAGCTGATGCGTCTAACTAAATCATATTTTCACTTTTAGAGTTCATGTTACTAAGATAGTTTATCTGGTCTATTTTTTAACTGGTTAACACTTTGTAGAGTTTATAATAATTCCAGCTATTTTGTGCATTTTAAGGACCCGTAGGAAATTCTGTCATGAATTGTCATTCTTACCAGAAACTTCTACCATTGGCAGAACGATTCTTACATCGCTTTGAACATAAATTTGAAGTAGGTAGGTACAATTGGCTCTTAGACTGTGTTCATTGTGTTCTAAACTTAGGATTTGACTTAGAAAGACAGCCTAGACAGCAGCTAGAACCACAACCACGGCGGACACAGCCTATAAAAAGCACAATTTCGAATACCATTCGAATACCTATTGACATGTTTGTACTCCCTTCTTATACCAATGTCTATGGTAAGAGAACTAACCATTATATTTTACCTAAAATTATAAATAGTCTCCCACCTGACTTCCGAGATTTGTATGTTTCAAACTGTAAAACGATTGGTAAGATAAAAGAACACTTTATAAATTGTAACGACACTAACTTTGTGTTGTAAAATGTAAAAAATAACAATAACATGTACCTATTAACTTTTCTGTTAAACATTGTTACTTTAAACTACTTAGAATAAGACAATTATATATAAAACTGAACTCACTGTCTGCTAATACGCCCTTCCGGCTTCTGCAGCCTTTAATATACTTCTTTAAAACTCTGCGATATATTTGGATCTTTAATAAAAAAAAAAAAGAATGATGTAGGTCAATGTTTGCGTGCGAGGACGTCTGTAAATATGCGTGTACCAGTACGCGGGACAATGATTCACTCTCCATCTCTGGATGAAACAAATGACGGTAAGGTCGAGTTGGGCGCGAGTGGCGCGCCGGCTAGGTTCAGGCGGTTGATCCCGTGGCCATTCTGTATGACTGTACTGTATTAAATATTCTGTGACACAACCGAAATAGGACTGGCTGTGTGTAAACCTATGAAATGCGGTCATGGGCTCTAATGTAAGGAGCTACGAGTATATGGGTAATTATAGAGCATACAGTGACTTGGAACATGCAATATTTCTTGCACGAAAGATAAAAATAAAATCGAATCTTTGACTTATTTTACTGAAAAAAAAGACCATACATTTGGTACTGCGTTAAAATCGTTCCCCACCCTCTTTTCCTTTTTATATGCGTACACAAAAAAAAGCAATTAATTAATTTCCGATTAATTAATAAAACGGATATTTTATACCATTTTAATGTAAAACTTACCCACCACTTCCTTTGTGTTAATCAAGAAACTATCGTCAAAAAGTCGAATAAAAAGCTCCAATGGAACTCGTGTTAAACAAACGGTTCATTCCGACCGAGCTTAATACTTCAAAGTGAGCTTTTCCAGAATGTTCATTTGTAGTAAACTGTAGCCTTTACGAAGCCTACCGCCTCTCATGCCGAGGGTCCGGGGTTCGATACCGCAACACAAATTCAATTTGAATTTACAATGAGCTTTTCGCTGAAGGAAAACATCGTGAGGAAACCTGCACGCATCTGCGAAGTAACGCAAAGATGTGTGTGAAGTCCCCAATCCGCACTGGGCCCGCGTGGGGACTAGCCCAAACCCTCTCATTATGAGGGGAGGCCTGTGCCCAGCAGTGGCAAATAGTAGTAGCAGTAGCAGTAGCAGTAGCAGTAGCAGTAGCAGTATCAGTAGCAGTATCAGTAGCAGTATCAGTAGCAGTATCAGTAGCAGTAGCAGTAGCAGTAGCAGTAGCAGTGGCAGTAGCAGTATCAGTAGCAGTAGCAGTAGCAGTAGCAGTATCAGTAGCAGTATCAGTAGCAGTAGCAGTAGCAGTAGCAGTATCAGTAGCAGTATCAGTAGCAGTAGCAGTATCAGTAGCAGTATCAGTAGCAGTAGCAGTAGCAGTATCAGTAGCAGTATCAGTAGCAGTATCAGTAGCAGTAGCAGTATCAGTAGCAGTATCAGTAGCAGTAGCAGTAGCAGTATCAGTAGCAGTATCAGTAGCAGTATCAGTAGCAGTAGCAGTAGCAGTATCAGTAGTAGTAGCAGTAGCAGTAGCAGTATCAGTAGCAGTAGCAGTAGCAGTAGCAGTGGCAGTAGCAGTATCAGTAGCAGTAGCAGTAGCAGTAGCAGTAGCAGTGGCAGTAGCAGTATCAGTAGCAGTAGCAGTATCAGTAGCAGTATCAGTAGCAGTAGCAGTAGCAGTAGCAGTAGCAGTATCAGTAGCAGTATCAGTAGCAGTAGCAGTAGCAGTATCAGTAGTAGTAGCAGTAGCAGTAGCAGTATCAGTAGTAGTAGCAGTAGCAGTAGCAGTGGCAGTAGCAGTATCAGTAGCAGTAGCAGTAGCAGTAGCAGTAGCAGTATCAGTAGCAGTATCAGTAGTAGTAGCAGTGGCAGTAGCAGTATCAGTAGCAGTAGCAGTAGCAGTAGCAGTAGCAGTATCAGTAGCAGTAGCAGTAGCAGTAGCAGTAGTAGTAGAAGCCCTTACATCATCTTATCTCTTTCTGCGGGATTTTGTTTTAAAGTAACTAAATCAGCTTATGCATGCATACACAAACTCACGCCTCTTTTCCATTGGGGTAGGCAAAGACTACAGAACACCACCTGCTTCTATCCAACCTTTAAACCGACTCCAAAAAAAAGGGGCTTTTGAAGTCGGTGCCAAACCAATTATTCTTCAAGGCATTATTGGTTTGGTACATTCGTAGTCATTGTTTACTCTGCGTGTGCAGCACCCATTTTCTTTTCGTTTTGTAGGTATACTTCCCACAGAATACACTTAACACATAACACATTGAAGTGAGGAAAGCTGGGTTTTCGATATAGGTACATAAAATTATATTCTAGGAGTATGAGTATCTACTGCGAATTGGTATCCCTCCCACGTGAATAGCTAAAAAATGAAATTTACAAGCGAAATGAAGTGCCGTGGAAAGCAATTTCCGCGCGAGACCACGGTAATGGCTACTTTGAGGGAGAATAACCTTTTCACAGCCACCGTCGGCCACAGCCGACTAAGCTTATACTACAAATTTTCGCCAGTTTTTAGATGTATTTTTATTATTAGCGCTTTTTTACTTTGAAACGCGACTGCTCTTAGTTTTTATTTGGTCACGTTTTTAATGTGTGGAGCTGAAAACCAGCTCTGACAGACCGACGTCGCAGCATTATGCTGATCTACACAACTCGAGGTCGAGCTTATAGGTTTCCACAACTTAGAAGCCGCGTGAATTAAGCAACAATAGATTCTGCGTCAGCGGCTTACGTGCTTCGCTGCGCGTCTTCGAAGTTGGGTCGCGCTGTACCTCCTTTGATTTGACTCAAATTCAATTCAATTCAATCATTTATTCAGCAAATTGGCCACATAGCGGCACTTTTACACGTCAGAAAAAGAATTTACCAGCGCTTCCTAGACCCATTGCTTGAGAAGAAGCGCCGCAACAAACTCAAGCAGAAGGCCTTTTTTCAAAATTTACATTACATGTATAAAATATACATATAGGTACGTACTAAAATTACATTGAAGGGATGTATAGTCCCTAACTTAAACTTAAATCTAAGATCTTAGAGATGTATAGTCTCCAAGGGTCCAGAAAAAAATAAAAAAATAAAAAAAATATGGAGATGGCCTCCATTGTCAAATAAATATAAATTCCATAGATGTCGACAGTCGACATAAATAATGAAATACATCATGTATAAAAGAGTTCATTAATACATGTCAATAAGAACATGATGAGGTCTCTCGCTTAAAATGTTTGACTTAGTAATATATTTAAAGCTAATGATTATTTTTAAAAGTCCTTGCAAGCATGAAGAGACCGGACCCCACAGACAAACGTCGACCATTTTTGTTAACTACATATGTACATAGTAAATTCCCCTGTACTGTCGTTTTTGATGTGAAATAAATATTTAATTATAAATATATAATAAGGGTGCCAGATAGATGGCACCCTTATTATTACAGTCTCGTCCACGGGACCGCGTTCGCTTAGTTTTAATCTCTCCCGCGAAATTGCTCCGCCCTTGCTGTTTACTTTAATTTCCTTCTTGTAAACTATTTCCGCAATTTTCAGTCTCACGTGTAAACGTTGATTTATGTTTACCGAGATTTTTCGTGTAATTAAAATTTCCATAATACAGCCGTTGCAATTTAAAACGGTAACTACATGTGTGCATCATGAAATAAACGTTAGCATGAAATCACGTGGATAAAATATAAACCGGCTTTATTTTTGTAATTAATTAATGTAAATTGTGCACTATTTTCCAGGTGCTTCGTGCTCAGGGGGCGCTACGTAGGTGCTACGCCGTAGCATTATTCGTAGCGATTGCTACGACAAAGTAAAAGTTACAGAGCTGAGAGAGAGAGCGTTACTCTCGCATTTTATAATATTATTAGTAGTTGATATATATTTTTTTAGAATAAGTAGGTAATAATGTCATTAACTTTTGACCGGAACATGTCTAAACAAAGTTTAAAAAAAATCTCAACAGCATTGTTAAAAAGTCGTATTTCTTGTTCAAAATTATGTGTCAATTGCTAAAAATCAGAATATAAAAGAGCCATTGACCGGGATCCTTAATGGGGGCCCGAGTGGGCTCGAGGGCCCTCGGCCTGGGGCCTGATAAAGCGGGGCCTCGCGTCAGCTCGGCCCTCCAGTGAAGGACGCGCTGTACACGGATAATGATCGGTTTATTTGCCACTTCGGCTATTTCCGGAGACGCTCGGGTGATGTTGTGTGATTTTGAATCCAAATATGGTAGATATAGAAACTTAGGATATTTTATTGTAGAGTGGTCACCGGGTACTTGAAATCCTTTAGTCCACGAGTGACCCTTGTGAAGAAAAGGCCCTAAAATAAAATACTGAATTATTATCACCATATCTCTAAAAGTTTCATTTCAATCAGCCCAGGGAAGTGTTAAAGAAGTGTTAGGTTAGGTTAGTTTAGCATGCTTTAGTCTATACTCTATATGTATACTAATAATAAGTCTGTAGAAGAAGTCGCGTCTGAAACTTGAAAATTAAAAGAAACTATTATATAAATATATATATTTGTGATACATGCTTCCTTAAATAGAGAGAGATACCAGTAGAGAATTCCACTTCTTAGCGCTTCGTACGCGCTGGAGGAATATCCACAACATAAGGATGGAATCCAAGACCACGCCTAGTCCGTAATAACGAAATGGGGATGGTGGAATGAAATCAAACAATGCCCCGCACACTCTCCAAAGTGTATCCTATAACCTTTAACCAAGTCTACGCTGACGAAGTTCTACGCTAAGTTTTGTAAAAAAACTAAAAAACTATCTTTTAGAAAAGAGTCCATACTCGTTAAAAGAATTTATGGAATGATTTTTTTAAGGGGAGATATATTTGTATTTTTTTCTTCTTCTTAGTCTTGTTTTATAAATGGCATGTATTTCTTTTATTATTTTTGCTATACCCTAGTAGGGTCCATGAATGTACTAGAAATTTCTGTTACATCTAATAAATACCATGGTTGCAAAGGATTAAATGAATATGAATATGAAGTCACAGGGAGAAGCTAGTGTGTAACAAATACGCCGCGCGCCGTTCACTCGTCGTTGCGCTGGCGACACGGTGCCGACACCGCGTTTATTTCGTAAGCAGCTCGCTAATCTTTCAAAGCGTGCACAAGTGGCTCTTGCAGTCTTATGACACGCAGTGGCTAGCTGGAAAACAGTATCCTCAAGAGAAAAAAACGACTGTGACAGACGGACGGACAGACACACGAGTGATCCTATAAGGGTTCCGTTGTTAACTCTTGAGGGTTGGAACCCTAAAAAGAAAACGATTTAAGATCCTTCAATCACAAATTATAAACACAAAGGTACAATACTGGGACGTTTTCAAAGTCGAAAAGTGCACCGAAGGATTAGGCTATAGCAAGTACCTATTATAGGTAAAAGTACTATTATCGATTAAGGGCCGGTTCCTATATCCACGTAACGCCTCGTTTTGCCTACGGACGGTTAAAATTTGACAGATTCTCTATGGAACAAATGTCAAAAATCAACCGTCCGTAGGCAAAACGAGGCGTTTCGTGGATATAGGAACCGGGCCTTAATCTATCAACGAACGGTGTCACGTTCCTTACCCCTTCAATTTTCACGTGTTCTTGCAGATTCCTGATCGTTTATTTATAGTACCTTATAGGTCCACCGCTTCTAACTT
Source organism: Aethes cnicana (assembly GCA_963971205.1). Taxonomy (NCBI): domain Eukaryota; kingdom Metazoa; phylum Arthropoda; class Insecta; order Lepidoptera; family Tortricidae; genus Aethes; species Aethes cnicana. The sequence goes on along the minus strand of OZ020289.1, from coordinate 11,329,735 downwards.
GTGTAGTATTTAGTTAGAATCGGCCGCCCCGGTAATGAATGAATACAACCCGTCTACTCGTATAACTTCAGTCCACATTTAACGAGTTTTTTCAATGAGTAGCAAATAAACATTTATACAGAAAGCACGTCGTGAGCGAGTAATCACAACAAGCAAAAGGCGGAGTATACTAATTAGCACAAACATAGCAATAAAAAGAAAATGTCATTTTAAATGACTAATTGAGACATGGTATTGTTTTGCAATCTGTATACTGGGCTTAGAGGGTCTGAAGCGTCAACGAGGGGCAGTGAATATGCAACTGTCCCTGTTTGGCATCCTAAGTGAGAGCGAGATGCAGCGTCGTTTCAGCTTACACAGCCATTTGCGATGTTTTTTCCTGGCGCTTTTAATATATGATACCAAAATAAACAGACTAAAAGCATGCATTCATTTTAAGGGTAGGTAGGTATAGGTATTTACATACGTTCGTGTACGTTATTAGAATGGGAAATTTATTTATACAATACACTTACAGCTGTGATAAAGATTTTATTAAGTTATGCTAAACTGTAGATAAACATAGCTTTTTAACCGACTTCAAAAAACGCAAGAGGTTCCCAATTCATCTATATTAACTTTGATGTGAAGGAGACACAGCTTATTGTTAGCGACATTTCTTAACAAGAACCTTTGTTATTGTATAATCATAGATATAACTTTAAGAACATCCCTAGTTTAACCGTAAAGTCACAGCCCTAGTTTATGTATGGCAACTTTATGGCTGTCATAGAGCGCTCGGGCGCGTAAGAGAGAATCTTGGTTTGTCAATGGCGATCGATTGTATATTTGATTCTAGATTTGATATAAATATTGTAAATCCCGGTCATCAGTGTTTTTCATGTAATATATCAGAAGCGGGATAGTAACATGTGCTCACATAAAGTCTGCCAATATACTTATGGGTAACATGGATTGCATTACGTGGACGAAACTAAGTAAAATGGCTTCGCTATAGACGTCGGCATGTTTGTGATAAAAACACACGATTAGCACTGATTTCCGTAACAGAGAAAGATCAACAAACAAAACAAATCGCTTTAGAATATGTATTGATAGATATGGGTTGGTAAGTTGGAGAAAATTGGCCAAACATGAAAAAGCAAAATGTAAATATCGTATGGGAACGCCATGTTATGGTATGGATTGATGTGACACCATTTTGTATAAGGTTTTGGTCTTATGTTCTTGTTTTTGTGTATTTATACAAGTGCCTGGATAATAGCTACTCGGTTCCATGCTGTGTTCATATTGATAAGCTTTACTAAAGCAACCAACTAACGCCTAAAAGGAATTCATGATGCAAACTAGAATGAAATGACTAGAATGGTGAGGTAAACCAATACAGCTTTTGTGTTAACATGCTTAGTGCATGTGGTGTGTTCAGTTTTAGTCTCATAAATATACCAAAATTGATTCGCTATGAGGAGAGGTTCGCAGGGTCCATGAAAAGAATGATTAACTAAGACATCTTGTGGAAATACATAACTAGATTTTCATGGGTATTCAAGAAACAAGTAATGTATGAACAACATGAATTTGACAGTTTAATTTAAGTATTATTCATGAAAGTTACATAAGATATGTAGACAAAACTATTATGTTTGAGCGAACTTCATAAGTGTCATTATTTAACTTGTACATGGATATCTGTATTGATGATTTTAAAACAGTAAAATTAACCAATTAATGAGTTAGGTTTTCGTAGGTAAAGATGCAGATATCTCTAATAACTGAATTAGATACCACTTCAGGAACTACTCTGTTGTTTAGCGGAGAACACCAAAATTGGGAATATTCATATAATTATTTTACTTAAGCTTAATGCTTGGTTGCAGTCTAAAGTAACTATATTATTTAAAGATTTCAAAATATAGTTGTAAAAGATAAAATAATAATAATAAAAAGTTAAGTTAGGTACAATTTAATTCAGTACAATTTTGTTCCTTACTTAAATGAATTTTACTATAGCTAGTCATATTAACATTTCAAACAGAAATAAGTGAATCATCTCTAAAGTAAAATTGAAATTGTTATTTTATGAAACAATAAGGTTTTGGGCTTGCTGGGAATGTTTCAAGGTATTGAAACAGGTTAATTATTTTTCAGTAGTATAAAGTATAGAAAGACTGGACAAGTACTGGACCTTTTTTACAAGACACTACAATTAAATCGGTTGCACTGTGTAACTTGATACTACTGCTACTTCAGCCTATTAGCGCCCCACTGCTGGGCACAGGCCTCCTCTCATCGTGGGAGGGTTTGGGCTATAGTCCCCATGCGGGCTTGATAAAACCTTGGCATTTATACAAATTTATATAAATATGAAGTAAGTAAGTTAAAAACTGAAATTAATAAATACTTAAATGAAAATAGAAGGGAGTTTTATAGTGGTATTTACAATTTAATTTAATTTGATGAAATAAGTTCTGTAGACTTTCAATAGAATTCATTAGATCTGCCAATGAAAAAAAAAAAAAAAAAAGCCGGAGTAGAAAAGAATTCATGGTTACCAATCCATATATTATGATGTGTGAAAATAGATAAATGTTTTAACACTATAGGTCATCTATAGGTGAATTTAGACAAAGTAAAAAGCGGGAAATTCATGAACTTTGCCTACACAATGTCTCAGGATCGGCTTTGATAGTTGAATGTTGGCAGGAGCTATTTATGGTTTCAGCACATAAAAAGAAAATAGCATACTAACTTCTTGTTCTGCCTCTACAATGATTGGTTGAATTTGTGTGTATAGTGAGTCACGCTGGAGTGGGCACTGTCCCACTGGCAAGCTAATTTAGTTCTGATTTCAGATTATACTATTAGCTTATGGCTATATTATGATGTCATGACACGGGAGGATGGTTCAAACCCCTCTTGTATATTAAAATTACCTGTACTTGGAAGGAGGACTAAAAATGTTGACTATAAATCATTTAACTATTGGAATGATTGGAAGTGAAAGAAAACAACTTGAAGAGATCAACAATTATATTTATATTTATTGCACTGAATATTGCAGTGAATATTCAACGCGTTTGTGTATAGCTTTCAGCAGGAATATGGAAGCACTCATTTACAAACCTAAATGGATGAAATTTACTGTATAAATGGTCATAATTGGAAGCCATAATCTAATTTATATTGGTATGTATTCTAATTCACCGGTGAATGGTTAAGTGAATGTATTTACAGGTGGTTTACAGGTAGACATTCTGGAGTATGGAAAGAAAGATTCAACCAAAAGTCTGTATGTTCTGGCATCATCACCTGCATCAAGTGCATGAGAATGGCATCCATAGGCAATAAGCAATGGTCATAGTAATGCTAAATGGCCATGGAAATGACTGAGTGTTGGATTGTGACGGTACTAATGGTAGACAGTAAACTTCAGTAAAGAGTAAGTTGATGTTTTAATTATTATCAGCTTTGGACCCTCGTGTTCCCTCGGGAGCTATGAGTTTTCCAGGATAAAGAGGAAATAGATCAACAACAATAATTATACTGATGATGGTTTGAAGTTTTGAACAAAAATGGTAATAGTATGGAATGGGTAATCACTTTTGTTATTATGACAACAGTTGTTTATCATTGTATAGGTTTCGCTTAGACAGTGATGGTACACACCACAGTGATAAGTAATACAAGTATAGTTTTTAAAGGAGTGTTTTAATGTTTTTAGATTAGTGGATCGAAGACAGCTGGCATGTTTTGGATTGACGGAGGCTACTGTCATTTAAGATGACGATGACGACGGGCGGATAAGGGCTGCGTGTGTATAATATTCCTGAATTGAAGCGCTGGCGACGTCGCTATCGCGGTTGCTAAACCGAATGTTTGGTGACGCGCCGTGTGGTCACTTCTGGGAGCTGCAGTTTTCACCCATTGTCCAGAGATGGCGCTGAGCGCAAACAAGGCTTGTTTAGAGAAGTACAAAATTAAATGAAGGGAGTGTTTTCAAACTCGAGTGCATAGTCTATCTAAAGTTAAGTATTGAATTGTTGAGTATTATATCATATTTGACTGTTAACGAAATGAGGGCTACCGTATTTCTGCTCAGCGTTGGCACCATTGTTTTTACGACAGCTGTCAGTAGTGTCAGTGTCAAACTTGTTATTCCATATATTAGTGTCAATGTCACTGACGTTTGACGTTTCGGAGCTATCGAGTGTTGCCAATTTGGCGTGTAATCATAATGTGCATGATTGGCAACGCACCTCGGACCTCTAGCGGCGAACTCACTCGCTGTGACCCTCATCAGGGAGCACCCAGAGCTGTTGGTGTTGTTTAGTAATGGATGGTCGGAATTTATTTTGTCTGTAGTGGACAGTGTTATTGCTTGGGATTTCCGTTTCAGATATATAAATAAAAGAAGAGAAGGAACCGTAGCGTGCAGACTGGCATAAGCAGCTTGGAAGAAATGGCACGCAATGGAAAGCGTAATGGTCGGTGTGATGACATGAAACTGCGACGAGGTGGCACGGCTGGCGGTTCCAGAGCATAAACATCTGACGGCTTAACCAGAGCTCAAACATCTGACGGCTTAACCAGAGCTCAAACATCTAACGGCTTACGTGGAGCTCAAACATCTGACGGCTTAACCAGAGCTCAAACATCTGACGGCTTAACCAGAGCTCAAACACGTGACGGCTTACGCAGAGCTCAAACAGAGGACGGCTTAACCAGAGCTCAAATAGAGGACGGCTTAATCAGAGCTCAAATATAGGACGGCTTAGCCAGAGCTCAAATATAGGACGGCTTAATCAGAGCTCAAACACAGGACGGCTTAGCCAGAGCTCAAATAGAGGACGGCTTAATCAGAGCTCAAATATAGGACGGCTTAGCCAGAGCTCAAATATAGGACGGCTTAATCAGAGCTCAAACACAGGACGGCTTAGCCAGAGCTCAAATATAGGACGGCTTAATCAGAGCTCAAACAGGACGGCTTAGCCAGAGCTCAAATATAGGACGGCTTAATCAGAGCTCAAATATAGGACGGCTTAGCCAGAGCTCAAATATAGGACGGCTTAATCAGAGCTCAAACAGGACGGCTTAGCCAGAGCTCAAATATAGGACGGCTTAATCAGAGCTCAAACACAGGACGGCTTAGCCAGAGCTCAAATATAGGACGGCTTAATCAGAGCTCAAACAGGACGGCTTAGCCAGAGCTCAAATATAGGACGGCTTAATCAGAGCTCAAATATAGGACGGCTTAGCCAGAGCTCAAATATAGGACGGCTTAATCAGAGCTCAAACAGGACGGCTTAGCCAGAGCTCAAATATAGGACGGCTTAATCAGAGCTCAAACAGGACGGCTTAGCCAGAGCTCAAATATAGGACGGCTTACCCAGAGCTCAAACGAAGGACGGCTTAAACAGAGCTCAAACATTAAAAGTGACGGCTTACGCGGAGCTCAAATCATTGACGGCTTGTTAGAAGTCAAATATAAACGGGACGGCTTACACGGAGCTCAAAATATAGACGGCTGTTATAGCACAAACACTAACGGGACGGCTTACTCAGAGCTCAAACTACTCACGGCTTCGTCAGAGTAAACGATCTACTCTGTTGTATTCATAACTGTGGTAACCGATTTGAGTTTTAGGAATCGTTTTGAAGTATTGGTAAACAGATCAATGTTTAGGATCTAGCGATGAGTAATTGATCTGCGTTGATGCTTTAGTAGCTCTGACGGCTGTAAGAGCTCACAATAGATGGTAATTGATTGAGTTTAGGAAACATTCGTGTGTGAATATCTGAGTATTGGTAAACAGATGAATGTTTAGGATCTAGCGGCGTGTAATCATTCTGCGTTGTACCTTAGTAACCTGTAACATTGATTACCTCACATAAAGCTACAGTCGGAGAGATTACTAAATCGACATTTGACGGTTGATGGTTGTAGTGATGGGGCTGAGGAGCGTCGTATTTTGCATCGGGCGATTTTCAATGAAAAACGATTTTTAGCGACTATAGGTGTAAGTTCCTGTATGGAACGTGGCGACCTGAAGAGCTGAAGATCACTACGAGTGGCAGCGTCCGGGAAGGCTTCTGGTGCCGTGGCAGTAGCAGCAGTGAAAATGGCAGGCCTTCAGGGGCAGGCCTTGTCAGGAAGGGCCGAACTGTTAGCGACATTTCTTAACAAGAACCTTTGTTATTGTATAATCATAGATATAACTTTAAGAACATCCCTAGTTTAACCGTAAAGTCACAGCCCTAGTTTATGTATGGCAACTTTATGGCTGTCATAGAGCGCTCGGGCGCGTAAGAGAGAATCTTGGTTTGTCAATGGCGATCGATTGTATATTTGATTCTAGATTTGATATAAATATTGTAAATCCCGGTCATCAGTGTTTTTCATGTAATATAATATACCCACTCATTTATTTTAATACGTATCAGCGAAGTAACTCATCCATTATTTAAATTATATCTTTTGGACCTCCATTACAAAATCAGCCATATAAAAAATTAACCGATACAATACCCTAATCGACACTTAGTGCAGGTACACCAAAAAAGGGTCTACCCTTTATTATGTTACCGTTATAAAATAAGACAATCAACCACACACGTTATTAATTCCAGTCACAATGTTTCATCAATTTTTAATTAAACTCCGGCACTATAAAACAAGGTGGCGGGTAATAAATTTGATCATAAAAGCCTTTGGTTCATATTTTAACATCTTGCCTTTACCCTGTTGCATAGATTATAATAGCGCTATCAGTTTACTGCATTTATTATTATTTTCGATATTTTTTCATTTCACTTATCTCATCATATCAGCCGATAGACGTCCACTGCTGAACATAGGCCTCCCTCAAGCCTCGCCACTCCGACTGGTCCTGTGCCGCTCGCATCCACCGACTCCCCGCGACCTTCACCAGGTCATCGCTCCACCTTGTTGGAGGCCTACCGACAGCTCGTCTTCCGGTACGCGGACGCCATTCGAGAACATTCTAGCCCCATCGGCCGTGAGTTCTACGAGCAATATGTGCCCCGCCCACTGCCACTTAAGGCTCGCAATTCTTCGAGCTATGTCAGTGACCCTAGTTCTACTGCGGATATCATCACTTCTGATTCTATCACGCAGAGAAACCCCAAGCATAGCTCTCTCCATTGCAATTTCACTTAGATAAGTGAAATGGCAATGGAGAGAGCTATGCTCGGGGTTACTAGGTTAGTAGATACTAAGGCCCCTTTCAGGAACGGTGACGCGACGCGCGGGGCGTTGAGCGGCGCGTCAAGCGACAAAATCAAACACGTGTCGATATATTACGGTGTTTATGGAGTAGCGTTGTCTCGTGCGAATTCTACTACTACTACTACTACAGCCTATTTGCGTCCCACTTCTGGGCACAGGCCTCCTCTCATCACGAAAGGGCTTTAGTCCCCACGCGGGCCCAGTGCGGATTGGGGACTTCACACACACCTTTGAATTACTCCGCAGATGCGTGCAGGTTTCCTCACGATGTTTTCCTTCACCGTAAAGCTCAGTGGTAAATTCAAATAGAATTTCACACTTAAGTAAACTTAGAGGTGCGAGCCGGAATCGAACCCGCGACCCTCTGCATGAGAGGCGGTAGGTCGAACCACTAGGCTACCACGGCTTCTCGCGCGAATTCACTACATATTAATTTACGCCCTTTTTGTGATCTTGAGGTTTTTTAGAGATCTATCGTTAGCGGCCACGTGTCGAAATGCATCTCACACTCGCGTTATGTTGTGACCTTTGATTCTCAAAAGATAGATGCAAGATATTCAAACGAAACAAGTACACTCAACAACAATGAAATCGGGTCACTTTGTATAGGATTTTATATACTTACAAAGTGACCCGATTTCATTGCTGTTGAGTGTATACATGAGATTTTTCAAACAGGTAATCTAAGAACGTCTTGACGTGGCTTAAATTGAGTTTTATCGCGTAACGAGCCGTTTTATAGTGTTTATAATGTTGGCTAAAGTAGCTTTTGGAAAACATCAAAATAGAAGTAAAGTACGCTCGCTTGTAAATTTCCTGCAATAATTTAATCTGCGCCGGTGAGTGGGAGCATCGTCCCACGTTGTACAATAATTGGTTAATAAGGAATTATGACACATTGCACTACTGCTCAGACTTTATAGCTGGAGGCTAAATTCATTACAATTAGTGACCGACCGAAACATGTTATTTTGCCGAAACCGAAACCGAAACCGAAGGTTCGGTTTCATTGTAGTTTCGGCCGAAACCGAAACCGAAACCGAACCTTTTATAAAATTAAAATAAAAGTCCTTAAAAAGTCGAAAAAATGTTAGTAAGCCCGTTTTTTTCTAAAATTAATATCTCGCCGACCTATAATTACAGGTTTCTACTTTCAAAGATTTCATCATCATCATCATCATTTCAGCCGAAAGACGTCCACTGCTGGACATAGGCCTCCCCCAAGGCTCGCCACTCAGACCGGTCCTGTGCTACTTGCTTCCAGCGGTTTCCCGCGACCTTCACGAGGTCGTCGCTCCATCTTGTTTGAGGCCTACCGACAGCTCGTCTCCCGGTTCGCGGGAGCCACTCGAGAACTTTCCGGCCCCATCGGCCATCAGTCCTGCGAGCAATGTGCCCCGCCCACTGCCACTTAAGGCTCGCAATTCTTCGGGCTATGTCGGTGACTGGGGTCACCTACTTCTACTGCGGATATCCTCATTTCTGATTCTATCACGCAGAGAAACCCCGAGCATAGCCCTCTCCATTGCCCTCTGAGTTTCTTTGAGCCTTCTTATGAGGCCCATCGTAAGCGCCCACGTCTCGGAACCATAAGTCATCACTGGCAACACACACTGGTCGAAGACTTTCGACTTGAGACACTGCGGTAATTTGGACGAAAAGACACTGCGAAGCTTCCCGAACGCTGCCCAGCCGAGTCGGATTCGACGATTGACCTCTTTCTCGAAATTGGACCTACCTAACTGGACTGTTTGTCCCAGGTATACATAATGGTCAACAACTTCGAGCGCAGAGCCTCCGATTATTACGGGAGTTGGCACAACATGGACATTAGACATAATTTTCGTCTTGTCCATGTTCATGTTAAGACCAACTCGATCGGAAACTCTGCTGAGGTCAGCGAGCATAATACTGAGGTCCTCCATGGTCTCAGCCATGACTACAATATCGTCGGCAAATCGAAGGTGAGAGATGTACTCGCCATTAACATTGATGCCTCGACCTTTCCAGTCCTGCACCTTGAAAGCATCCTCCAATGCAGCGGTGAACAGCTTCGGAGAGATCACGTCTCCTTGTCTGACTCCCGGCTGCAGTGGAATAGGCTTCGTGGTCTGGTCCTGTAGTCGAACGGACATGGTGGCATTTTCGTACAAACACTTCAACACTTCGATGTACCGGTAGTCAACTTGGCACCTCTGGAGAGACTGCAGCACAGCCCAAGTCTCGATCGAATCGAAGGCTTTCTCGTAGTCCACAAATGCAAGGCAAAGGGGGAGGTTATACTCTTCGGTCTTCTGTACAACCTGCCGCAACGCATGTATGTGTTCTACGGTACTATAACCTTTTCGGAAGCCGGCTTGTTCGGGAGGCTGGAATTCGTCAAACCTGCGCGCGAGACGGTTCGTAATGACTTTCGAAAACAGCTTGTAAACATGGCTCAGAAATGAGATGGGTCTATAATTCTTCAACAAGGTGTTATCACCTATTTTGAAGAAGAGCACCACCACACTTCTGTTCCATGCTCGCGGCGTTCTCCCTTCATGAATGACGGATTTAACAGGGTCTGAAGGGCCTTAAGGACTGGTTTACCAGCAGCCTTCAGGAGTTCGGCTGTAATTCCGTCGTCACCAGGGGCCTAATTTCGCGTTGAAGTCCCCCATAACAACTGTGAAGTGAGTTCTGGAGGTATGCATGGCTCTGGAAATGTCCTCATACATAGCCTCCACCTCATCGTCGGAGTGCGTCGAGGTCGGAGCGTAAACCTGTAGAACCTTCAACGAATATCGTTGGGTTATTCTGAGTACAAGGCACGCTACCCTGGTCGACACACTCTCGATCTTCACCACATTGTTTGCGAGGGACTTGTGGACGATAAACCCGACACCTCCCTGGGACTGTTGGTCGCCCTCCCGGAAATAGAACAGGTTACCGGACTTCAGGGTTATCATGTCCTCCCCCTCTCTCCGGACTTCTGATAATCCTATGATTCCCCAACGTAACCTGCTCAATTCTTCCTCCAGTTCTAGTATCTTTTCGTCAGTCCGCAGCGTACGGCAGTTGTATGTTGCCAGGGCCAAGGGTCGTCGGTTTTGGTAGCCGGGTCTCTGCCGGGGATTAACTTTAGCACCCCCTGCCCCGCCGTTACCATGGCCGCTACTGGAGCCAGGAATAGCGGGGCCGCCGGGGACTGGGGGTCTGGGCATTGATTGTGGCACTTTCTTGGTCCCAAGTATATAGATCCCTTGGGGGGGATTGCCATAGTCGCCACGCTTGGCAGGCGGGTTGGCGACCGCAGTTTGATGAAGGTAGTTCTCGGAGGACGCTGCTGCCCATCCTCCGGTTTATCCCTTAGTCGCCTCTTACGACACCCACGGGAAGAGAGGGGGTGGTGCAATTCTTTGCCGGCACCACACGGACCAAGATTTTTTCAAACATTTATCACAATGAAATTTCAGCACAGTTACAGAGGTTCTGTTTGAAAATTTAACTACCCTATAAAGTGAAAAAAATACATTATTTCAAATAAGGTACGATGTTGTAAGTTTCGGCGCGGCCGAAAGGTTCGGCCGTTTTTGGCCGAAACCGAAACTCGGGCCGAAACTTGATTTTTTGGCCGAAACTGGCCGAAACCGAAACCGAAACCGAAATTTCGGTCGGACACTAATTACAATACAAGCACTTCAGGCTGTGAAAACATTTATTTTACAAAAGGATGGCATATCTACAGTAGTTGCTAATTAAGAGTGCTTCCATTCTTCGCGATTTTCGTCTCTAGAAAAATGACATAAAACGTTCTACTTTTAATTAATTAAAATATAATATTGAGTAAATATACATATTTTAAAGAAAGAAAAAACTTTATTTGTGACATATTCAAAACAAAGACCAAAGCAAACAAGAAAGAAAATCTAAATGGTCCCAACCTATCGCGAACGTCCTATGTAGGACAGCCAATAATCATTAGGTACAGAACTTCTTTAAATACGAACGTTAACCAAGTTCATTTGTTACAGATATAGAAGCCAAAGTTTCAACGTAGTTGCCACCACTTTAGCACCATTATAAATCCTTCACTACAGTAAATAAATAACTATAGTTAATAAATAAACGGGACAAAGTACAACGATGGCGACACACGGCGCCGTAAAAGCTGAGTGCGTGAGTTTTATGAAAACATTACGCGGTTGTTCAATATTGGAGACACTCACAGACGTATAGAACAAGGAGCGAAATAAGTAATTTACGAATACACCGTTACCACAGAATATATAACAGTACTACGTATAGAATGTCCACAGAATCACTCGCCTGAATCTAGCCCGCGCGCAACTCGCGCCCAACTTGCCTAATACCGTCATTTGTTTCATCCGGAGATGGTGAGTGAATCGTTGGCTCACGGACTGGTACACACACATTTACAAGTGTACAGACGTCCTTGCACGCACACAAACGTCCTCGCACGCAAACATTGACAGCTCATTCGAATTGTGTTCGAAATCGTGCTTTTATAGGCCGTGTCCGCCGTGTGCCGTTACACCAGATAGTTACATCAAATTATAAGCAAAGAAGTGATCAATTCTTATTCGTTCGAATATGAACATAACGCTTGTCTAAACGACAGTTAATAACATATCACCAATATACCTGCCTAACCAAACGAATTGAATTTGGTGATAATTTTAAAATATAGAAAAATAAGACTAGGTACAACATCAGTAAGTTTTGTTGGTTGATCTCAATTTTGTAGAAAATACATAATCAATCTATTCTGTCCTCAAAAGTTAAAGACAATATATCATGAATTGTAAGTAATATACCTTAATTGTAAAAAATATATCCAACTAATTTCTTTAAAATTTGAAAGGCGTCCAGACCGTATGTTTCGAAACTAAGTAAAGCTACTGGACATAAAACGAGTCCAGCGCGATAAAGTAGCGATATAATAGCATCCAAGTGGACTCTTAAGGCTCTTGCATACGGAGCGATGATAAAAACCGACCATATTTCACGCGGCATATAAAACGCTTAAGCACGTGCTTTAGAACTGTCTGCGTACATTGTTTTAATAAAATTCTAGTCGAGTTAAATGTGTCGTGCTTACTTACTTATAAGGGAGTGTAAAATGTAGTTATACTGTCTAATATTGAAGATATTAATTTAAATTTAGAAGATGCGTGTCAAATTATTTCAATTATAATTTTCTTTGAGGAGGTAAGAATGATCACTAATATATTCACTCAATCATGAAATTATTTAACTAAACTAAAATCTATAGCGTACAAACATACCTACTAGTATAGTAGGTAATTGGTTGTATGTAATGAAATTATTTAATGAAAATGAAGGAATAATATTTCATTTTTCAAGTGGGTAACCGGTGGAAGCAAGCATTACAGGACCGGTCTGAGTGGCGCGCCTTGGGGGAGGCCTATGTCCAGCAGTGGGTGTCTTTCGGCTGAAACGATAATGATGATAATTTAATTTTCTAATATCACGAATTCTAATCCTGTTGAGCCTAAAACTAACAACCCTGTCCTATAATAAGTGGCTGAAAATATCTGACATCCCAAGATGTCAGCCACCTAGCCAACCGTTAAAGGAAAGCACAGTGATTGCTGCCTCAATGGAGAGAGCTATCGGAACGCCACCAAGCACTGAACAAATTCGCTTATAGTCTAACGACTGATCGCAAATGAAACGATCAAAAAAAAAAACAACCAACCAACCAACCAACTTTTTTTCGAGGAGTAAAATAATATAACATAACTGGTACGTCCGAAACTTAACAATGGACTACAAAAACATAAACACTCAAAAACACATCGCACATTGCATAATTTTAGTGCACCAGCTGCCAAGCCACCTTTATACGACTATTGCGTGCTAATACGCTCTACAGTGTAATCTGCGAGTTAACACTGGCGTGCAATGTAACGCCCTTGTAACAATTAAACGAACGTCGCCCGCACCTGCGCTTGATGTGTACGGATGTACGGCGCGATAATTTTGCACCTTATATGACTTTTACATGACTATCACAACTGGAGTATGCATGTGTAAGTAGCGAGTTATTGCAATGTAGGTAACTTTATTTCAGGAATTTGAAAGTATTTACATAAATACGATTTTAATTTGTAGCTGTACTGTGACAAGAAGGTGAACCTTTCCACTTTTGAAGTTTAATGCTTTGTGAAAAGCTTCAAATATTGATTTCTAGATGTCTTATTTAGACCTCAGTTTGACCTTTGACAAATACAGATACATTTACCGTAATTTTTTTATCAGATTATATTGAACTAGATTCTGCCCGTGACTTCGTCCGCGTGGAATTCGTTAATAGCATTCCAGCGGGAACTGTGAGTTTTTCCGGAATAACAAGTTTAATTTACCACTGAGCTTTTCGGTGAAGGAAAACATCGCGAGGAAACCCGCACGCATCGTCACGATGTTTTATTACTTCGCAGATGCGAAGTAATTCAAGGATGTGCGTGAAGTCCCCAATACCACCAATTTCTAATTAGTTACTACCAATACGCAGTGGGACGCAAATAGGCTATTGTGGTGGGTGGTTGAAAACTAAACAGATAATTAGGTAAGTACTAAATCTCCTCAAGTACTTCAGTCAGAATTTCTATTTAGCACGAGTATCGTTGGAACTTTGTGGGCCTCAGCTGCAAAGCAACCCTTATAATCTCTCGTCACTGTAGGTACAGTCGGGATATTAACTCTTCTCTTTTGGAGGACAGTCGGCTTCGTCACGTCATTGGATATTATTGGCTTCGGTTTTGTTTACATTTCGGACTAATGTTTACACGCATACAAGCCTTGGTGGCCTAGTGGTTCGACCTACCGCCTCTCATGCCGAGGGTGTTCGATTCCGGCTCGCACCTCTAAGTTTACTTACGTGATAAATTAAATTTGAATTTACTATGAGCTTTTCGATGAAGGAAAACATCGTGAGGAAACCTGCACGCATCTGTGAAGTAATTCAAATATGTGTGTGAAGTCCCCAATCCGCACTGGGCCCGCGTGGGGACTATAGCCCAAACCCTCTCATGATGAGGGGAGGCCTGTGCCCAGCAATGGGACGCAAATGGGCTGTAGTAGTAGTAGTAGTATCAGTAATAGTAGTAATAGTAGTTTACACGCGGATTCCTTCCCGAGGAATGTCTTTCTAAAATTCCACCCCCTTTTTCACGCCCTTACGGGTTTATTAGCGAGATAAAAAGTAGCCCATATTTTAACCCAGGTTATAAACCATCTGTGTACTAAATTTGATCTAAATCCGTAATACCATTTTTGCGTGATTGAGTAACAAACATTCAGAGAAAACTTGTTCCAATAGCTGGCGCTAGTGGAAACTTTAAATGATGCTAAAGAAAGTTCGACCCGCATAAAGAAGCGTAAGTAAGTAGTTTCAAAGGATTTTTAAGCGTATTACATTTCGAATGTTAAGGATATTAATTATGGAGTGTGGAATGTGTCTTGGTAAGGAGACAAAAGAAACGTGTCCAGCGGATTTGATAAGCAACAAAACAAAACACACTCGCTTCACAACCGTTTTCGCTGCGTTTTCGCCTCAGCAGCGCCATCTGAAGGCGCTACTGCAGACTATAAGCCTAGGTGGCTTGACACCGCCTAGGTGGCGACCGCAGCTCCCCCAACCTATCCGACTTGGTGTCCACTTTTGGAACTATAAAGATTGCGCTCCTTTACTTTAACCCTCCATAATATTAATATTAGGTATAAGTTTTTTGTTGATGAAACAGCAATATTTCTTGATAATCATTTCAGTTGTGGTCTGAGGCGTCAGAAACTCTCTCTTACTATCGAAGTAAGTAATTTACACCTCTTGAAGTTATAAATTCAATCAATTTCATACCTATCACTTTTACAGACCATTAAATATAGAATTCCCGATAGAAACCTAGATTAACGGCAACGGTTTCAAATGTAAAAAGCGGTCAAGAGAAAATCACACCACGCGTGTTAGGGTTCCGCAGCTTAAATTTTTCTTGACGCACCATCTATGATGAAAATATGAAGCTGTTTTCCATAATCACTCTTTTTATATGTCGTTCGTGTCGTAGTTTTTCTCTGTGTCGTTTGTATGTAAAAAAAAACAATTTCATAATACCTACATATATAGCTGGTTTGCTGGCAGACTTTAAGCTTTCCATATTTTTATAGGATGGGAGTGATCGTAAGTCGTAACACACTACCTACATAATGTATTCATGTACTATGACACTATGACTCACGGACGGCTTATCACTATCGCATTGTCGCATGAGGTTTAGTATTGCCAATTATATACCATACTTATTATGCGCAAATTGGCAACACTGAGGACTTCGAAACTTCAAGTGATACCTAATGTTTAATTTTTACATCGCTTCCTCCACATTCGTCCTTCTCTCTTCTCTTGCCTTCATGCAAGCTTATCGGTTTCTAGTACTTTTTATATTGCCTATGTTGAGGTGTATCACCAATCTAGAACTCGACCTGTATGTGAGTTTGCACACTAAAAACAATTTCTTATACAAATTTCACTACCGACACCCCGGGCCGATAACTTCGATTCCGTTTGGACGCAGTGCGAAAACGTTCTATGGGTTTTTGCCATTTAACTACGAAACCTTAAAACGAGAAAATTTTATTTACATCACATTAGGGTTTTATCTTTTATAAAATGTGAAATGTTATCTTTTATAAAATGTAAAATGTAGCCAGGTCATTTCTGAATTGAATTGGAAAGCAAATTTGAACCGTCTAGACGGCAGACACATTTGTTCGCAGCGAAAAATAAAATAAACTAGAAATACTTGTACATGAGCTGGCAAATTATGTTGAGATGCTTTTGATATATTATTTAAGTTGTTTTATTTTTGTTTTGCCCTTAAAGATAGACATGTTTATCTAAACAGCTGCTTTGTTGAGCCCTTGTTGATTAGAAAATTCAAATTTGTAATTGGGACTTTGTAGAATTGGCAAGTTTTCATTGTTATTTTGTTGTTTATTCGCTAAGGTTATTTTTTGCTTAGAACTAGCTTTTCTCCGCAACTTCGTATGCGCAGAAATATTAAAAAGTAAAATCCCGATTTTTCCCGTTCCCGTGGGAATTTTGCAAAATCCTTTCTTAGCGGATGCCTACGTCATAACATCTACCTGCATGCCAAATTTCAGCCCAATCCGTCCAGTGGTTTGGGCTGTGCGTTGATAGATCACTATGTCAGTCAGTCAGTCACCTTTGAGTTTTATATATTTAGATGAGCTTTCAGTCTTTACTTATACAGAACTATTTCAGAAACGGCTCACAATATGAACAAGATTAGAAATATAGGGGTTTATGGGGGCGACAAATCGATCAAGTCTCTGATCTTGGAAAGCTTATTTTAACTCATTTCAGAACTCAGAACTCAGAACATTTATTTTGACATAAAAATACACACTACAACGTAACAGAGTCATTTCATCTGAGCACAGATCGGTATACTTTCGATAATCATAATAAGTTTAAGCTAAATTACATCAATTTGTATATTCACGTATACACTCGTTTGAAATATTTAAAAACAGTCAAATTCTCTCTAGTAAAAAAAGAACATTATTATATGATGTTCTGAAACCTAAATCTTCGTTTTCGCTGTTAAACACGGTTACAAAAGTAAACACGCTGGCCACTAAGAAAACATTTTTATAATTTAATGCAGAAAAGAGTTCATGCTCTTTTTTCTTTTTAAACGTGTTTAATGTGAGCACTGGCTGCATATAAATTATAAGAGGAGGAATTAATTCGCGTCGCCGTTCGCATTTAGAACGCTTAATTGCTAGTCGCCTACCCTCCTCGTTTTAAGGGCAAGTGATTTCACTTGCATTTTTTCTTTATGTAAAAAAAGCTCAACGGTCATATTTAACGATGATAAGTGCTTCAATTGTGATTGATGTAACTCAGGCTTAGTAATATTTGTCAATACGTAGAATAATACGAGTATTTTTATAAATTATAAAGACCCTATTTATGCTGATGATGTTTGAAACATACCTAATTATGATGTTTTATTCTAACACCAACAAAATACTACCAAAAGGTAAAATAAAAAAATGCCTAAGGGTAGGTATGTTCCTCGGAAGCTCCCAAAGAAGATTTTTTTTCTTTTCTCCTCATGGAAAGTCATTTAATTTAGAAAAAAAAAACACAGTACCTTACATTGCTTGCAGGACTGATGGCCGATGAGGCCAGCAAGTTCTTTAGTGGCGTCCACGAACCGGGAGAAGAGCTGTTGGTAGGCCTCTAACAAGATGGAGCAACGACCTCGTGAAGGTCGCGGGAAACCGGTGGAAGCGAGTACCTAGCACAGGACTGGTCTGAGTCTTGGGGGAGGCCTATGTCCAGCAGTGGACATCTTTCGGTTGAAAAGATATTGATGATGATGATGATGATGATGATGATGATGATGATTACAAGAGGTATATTTTGATGATAGTGCATTGAATGACATTATTATGATGGTATTCCATTCCTTTGTTTTTAATACTTCATTAAAAAAACACTAAAACAAGGTCTTGAAAATACTTTCTACCAAATCACTAGTAACTTTTTTACCACCCGTAGAAGAAATCTCCCCCTTAAACATTGCGACAGTGCATATAAACAGGTCCTAACGCGCCACAGGACTCCCTTAATTAAGAACTGGGAACGACCTTTGGAATTACAACCTGGCCGTTAGTGCGGCTGAGGTTGTTGGCGTGCAATAAAATATACACGTTGCGTCAAAATGTCGTGTAACCCCGCCTTTAGGTTACTGCATAGCGCTGCGCTTTGATTTTTTAGTGAATCATTTGTAAACGGCCAGTATTAATAATAAACTTTTCTCAAACATGCAATGAAACATTCATATTATGTTCTCCTTATTAGCCTGGGAAGTATCACGTTTCAGGCGCGGCTAGACAAATTGGTCTATAATGAAATTTCATACAAACGTTGCCGGCAACTCACTTTTTTTTAATTTCCTTTTGATACATTTGTGACACAGCATCTTGGCATTCTGCCATTTAAAAAAGCTACAAGCAATATTTACTCTATGGTTCGCTATAACATTCTGCCAATACAGTTTTTAAAAATCATGAACCATATTTGCTACATAGGCATAGGTTTTATTTATGTAAAAAAGACAAGATGTATTATATATAAAATATTATTTAATTTATTTATTTCATTGCATGTTTGAGAAAAGCAACATGGGTCGGGAACGGCAGTTGTCGGCCTCGTAACTATCCTCGTAAATATAATACTCGGCCTGCAACATCCTCCTTCCCGGCCTCTGTAGTAATGTACTATTTCTCAAACATGCTCGGAAATGTTCGTGTTACTTTCAAAAAAAGAAGAAGCGCGAGGCAGTCCATTGCCGGCCTTGGCCAGCAAAAACATTATTGTCGTGTGTTTTTTTTAATTCGCTTGCTATTTGAGACACGTCTGTAGAGAAACTGACCAATCCATGGAGGTAATAAGTACAACTTTCATGGCCAAATCATCCACGATCATGGAAGTAGTAAATACTGCAGCTCAATCACGTTCGCCATTAGCTTCAAGCCAATTGCTAGTTACACTTTCTGATCGCCGTTGACACTTGATTAATCGCGATTAGTTTCATATCTATAGCCACATATAGCTAATGAATGCAATGACCGATTGAGATTACTAATGAATGTAAGGACCGAAATCACAGATTACTAGCTACCGAAATTGATGGACGTTTCGTTATTGCAAGAAATCAAAATGAACATAGATAACTTTAATCACCGTAAGCTCAAAAAGAAGAGTTTTTCTACTGTTGATATCAACATTATACATTGGAAAGTCTGTTAAAATACAGCAAGCGTCGAAAAATGGCCTATTTTAGAAATAATGCACACTGTTATTTTTAGGAAACGAAACGCTTTTATTGAACATTGTGCTACGGACGCGTTCACTAATTCAACATGTCATGCTTTCAAATATGATTTGTTCGATGAGATAAATTTGAAATATTTTGAATTCATTCCTTTGTTAGACTAAATTAGAATACATGTGAAAAAAGTGAGCGTATTTTTATAAATGGACATTGAAAAATATCGTGGGTTTTCTGAAATGTTCTACGTCAGATGGCAGCACTGTAGCGTCAAGTCCAACCACCTGCCTGTCAAAATACATGTAAATACATGAGTTGTATTTTCCAATAACTTTTTGGTTTATTTATTCTTAGAATCGTTATAAGAGTATTGTTTACGAAGATGCCACAGTATTGTGCAGTGCCTATGTGTACAAATAAAGAGGGCATAAGTAAAAATACTGATGGACAATTTGAGACTTCTCAACTGAGAAGATCAAAAAAGAATTCTTCAGAATGGATACATGGTGAAAGGGTTATAAGTGGCAAGTTGGATTCAAAATTGGTGCCTTTAGCAGATAGAATAATATTTGAATGTTTTATGTTGACCACTTTCAAAATTAATATTAAAAAGTAAACATGTTTTTTTTAAATCATTTATTTTATATTGCTTATACTACTACTACTACAGCCTATTTGCGTCCCACTGCTGGGCACAGGCCTCCCCTCATCATGAGAGGGTTTGGGCTATAGTCCCCACGCGGGCCCAGTGCGGATTGGGGACTTCACACACATCTTTGAATTACTTCGCAGATGCGTGCAGGTTTCCTCACGGTGTTTTCCTTCACCGAAAAGCACAGTGGTTAATTCAAATTGAATTTCACACAAGTAAACTTAGAGGTGCAAGCCGGAATCGAAACCCTGACCCTCTGCATGAGAGGCGGTAGGTCGAACCACTAGGTCACCACGGCTATAATGTTGCTTATAACAGTACTGTAATAAACATACTTGGTTAAATAATAAATAACAAGAATACAAATTAAAATATGTTTTAATTTCTATCACCTAGAACCTTACAATCTACATCCATACTGATATTATAAATGCGAAAGTAACTCATTCCTATTTATGATTTTTTATTTAAAGTACTTCCCGACTCTTATCCGACTCGGCTGGGCAGCGTTCGGGAAGCTTCGCAGTGTCTTTTCGTCCAAATTACCGCAGTGTCTCAAGTCGAAAGTCTTCGACCAGTGTGTGTTGCCAGTGATGACTTATGGTTCCGAGACGTGGGCGCTCACGATGGGTCTCATAAGAAGGCTCAAAGTCACTCAGAGGGCAATGGAAAGGGCTATGCTCGGGGTTTCTCTGCGTGATAGAATCAGAAATGAGGATATCCGCAGCAGAACTGGGGTCACCGACATAGCCCGAAGAATTGCGAACCTTAAGTGGCAGTGGGCGGGGCACATTGCTCGCAGGACCGATGGCCGATGGAGCCGGAAAGTTCTCGAGTGGCGCCCGCGAACCGGGAGACGAGCTGTCGGTAGGCCTCCAACAAGATGGAGCAACGACCTCGTGAAGTTCGCGGGAAACCGGTGGAAGCAAGTAGCACAGGACCGGTCGGAGTGGCGAGCCTTGGGGGAGGCCTATGTCCAGCAGTGGACGTCTTTCGGCTGAAATGATGATGATGATGATGATTTAAAGTACTTTGCATTTATAACACATCAATTATCTAAACTGTATCTTCTTCATCAATTAACATGGTAATCAGTAGGTACTTATTGCGAATTCAAATTTCACAACATTTTTCATTAAATCATACTCAAGAAATTCAAATACAACCATCGCTGAGACTGACTGCTAAACAAACTCTGCAGAAAGCCTTTTTCAAAATTACAAATTCACATTACAAATAAATCCATATTAATATCCATATCCATATTAATATTATAAATGCGAAAGTAACTCTGTATGTCTGTCTGTTACCTCTTCACGCTTCAACCGCTGGACCGATTGAGATGAAAATTGGCATGCAGATAGTTGGGGTCCCGGGAAAGGACATAGGCTACTTTTCATCCCGGAAAAGCGCATAGTTCCCGCGGGAGCGCGATAACCGAATCCCTCGCGGGCGAAGTCGCGGGCAGAAGCTAGTTAATATTATAAATGCGAAAGTAACTCTGTCTGTCTGTCTGTCCGTTACCTCTTCACGCTTCAACCGCTGGTCCGATTGAGATGAAATTTGGCATGGAGATAGTTGGGGCCCCGAGAAAGGACATAGGCTACTTTTTATCCCGGAAAAACGCATGGTTCCCGCGGGAACGCGATAACCGAATTCCACGCGGGCGAAGTCGCGGGCAGAAACTAGTTAATATTATAAATGCGAAAGTAACTCTGTCTGTTACCACTTCACGCTTCAACCGCTGGACCGATTGAGATGAAATTTGGCATGGAGATAGTTGGAGTCCCGGGAGAAGACATAGGCTACTTTTTATCCCGGAAAAACGTATAGTTCCCGCGGGAACGCGATAACCGAATTCCACGCAGGCGAAGTCGCGGGCAGAAGCTAGTGTAATATATAAAATTGTCAGTATTTGTAACCAAACTTCTCCGAAACGGCTCGACCGTTTCGTATGAAACTTGGTGTGTATGTTCAGTAGGTCTGAGAATAGGACGAAGCTATTTTTCATACCAAAAAAAAAATCTAAGGCGGTACGAAGTCCGCTGGGTTAGCTAGCAATCTAATTTTTTTTTTCAACTACTCAGTGCTCTGCATACTTATGGGAATACTAGCTTCTACCCGCGACTTCACCCGCGTGGAATTCGGTTAACGCGTCCCAAGCGGGAAGAACCTAGTAAGGATATATGGGAATATTGCTGAATTTCTTCGATGAAAACATGAATCTTCACAGGAGTCATATTCTGAATTTCGTATCAATAATGTGTCTTTGTAAAACTTTTCTTCCCTATTTTTCTTTTCTGGGATTCAATCAGGGCTATCTTGATAGACTGACATTATTCTGAAACAGAAAATAACCGGCATGTTTAACAAAACCGAAATGGAATTCAAAGAGGCATGTTAAGCCTGAGGCCCTTTGCACTGCATTTCACGGGCATGGCGATCGTGCCGTGACCGTGTGCATGTGAAAAGGGCCTCATAGTGCGTTTACATTTAATAAACGTGCCCGTGAACGTCGTGTTGAACGCCGTTCATGTAAACACAATAAAAGCAGAGTGTTTACACGGCCGCGGGCGTGCTAGTCAGTGCAAGGATGGCAGACGACGAGGACGTTAATCTCGTGGGCGCTAACTGCTTTGGATTTCATTTACTTTGTTGGCGGATCTGAGTAATAGTCACGTTTTTTATACACTGAATATAATTTAATTCACTTATCTTGAAAATATTACAATTTTACACCAATAAAATTTTAGGAACGTCCGTTCGCCCTTTATGAAACTTATAACACCAACAAGAGACAGGTCCGACAGCGACCTCATTCACTCTAAAGATACGTTCAAGTTAAAGTAAGTACCTAGGCTGCGTTCTGAAATTACTGAGACGTGTTAATTTAAATTAACATTCCTTCCGGGGCAGGAAAGAGAAAATATTACAACTGAAAATCTATACAAAGCTGAAAATATATCTGAATACAAACACTGAAATTCTATCTGAATACAAATCTGAATACTCTGAATAACGCAAGCCATGAACTAAATATACAACAGTACTGAATAAATCTTAACTAAATATTATATGTTTACATTATTTACAATTAGACAACTTGTTTTAGCCTTATTGTAACATTGGTAACTTACACAATTTAATTACAGGTCTGACTAACTCGCCATTTTGAGTTCTTAATTTAACTGATCTTACAACTGAATCTTTACCTGAATACAATTCAATAACCCTACAGGCGTTGCATTGCAAAGGCGGTGAATTTTCATCTCTGATTAAAACAAGATCATCAACTTTCTAATTCTTCGTCACTCATTTTAGACTGATTACTGAACAAAGAAACCCGAAATTTACTTAATACCTTTTGAAGGTGTCCTGATTGTAAAACTAAGTTACGAAATACAATAACAAACTGATAAGCTGATAAGATAACGATTGAATGACAGACGTCAAATGTCAATAGAGGTGCGTTCCGTTTCACGCTATTGACGCAGCACTCGCGTTCACTGACAGTTCGCTTTGACAGCTAAATACAGAATGTCCGTTATTGTGGCAGGGTGGATTTCAAATTTCGGCGATACGTTACGTTTCGGCCTTTATAAAAAAAAGTATAAAGTTTTGAGTATCAAAACTTTGACATTCCATGGCTAGTACTTTTATCTAAATGGTGCTTCAATCAAATTCTCCGATAGTTCAATAGTTTATTTGAAATACAATGAAACATATGTCGAATATCATCACCATGTAGCGTAAAAATCCAACCAATTACGTTTCTAGTGAAAAATTTCGAATACTAAACGTACGATTCCGATTTTTTTTTTAGGTATAGTCTTTCGATGCTGTCTTGATAGATATACTGGGAGTAGAAACTTGAAATTTGGCATATAAGTAGGATTTAGGACACACATAAAGGAAAAAATCTGAAAACTAAGTATTTTTACTAAGAACTTCTTGGAAAAGGGGTTATCATATGTTTAGGATATTTTACCCAGTTTTTCAATACTTTTATAACTATAACTCCCTATTTGTATAGTATCATAGGGTATGCAAATTCTAAGACTACGCGGGACAAAGTCGCTAGCAACGGAAACAAATTTTAGGCAAAACTTGGTCCAATTCTTGATCCCAGTTCTTGGGGAACGAAAATTTTTGGAAGGGAACTTGGCAATTTTTTCACATATGTGTTTTTGATGGGATATAATGTTTTCGACGCCTTTTAAAGCTGGTGTTAAAATTTCCCTTTTTTTTTGTTTTCACATTGTTGGATTAAAAATAAATATACTATTAAAAATGAAACTTACACATTACATTCTTGTAATAAACATAAATCGATTTAATCCAAATCAAAATATGTTCAAGGACATATTAGAGAATTATAAAGTTACGTTTAATAATAAAATACAAACAAATAAACTAATAATAAATAAGTAAGTAAAGATAAACAAGGTAATCAACGCCAAAGTTTGATTGTAGTTAAAAAAGA
Organism: Aethes cnicana; assembly: GCA_963971205.1. Taxonomy (NCBI): domain Eukaryota; kingdom Metazoa; phylum Arthropoda; class Insecta; order Lepidoptera; family Tortricidae; genus Aethes; species Aethes cnicana. The sequence continues at coordinate 11,305,463 of OZ020289.1, read as the reverse complement.
GACTAATTTACATAAGTGATTAAGTTGTACTAGCTATAGACGAATCAAAACGAAAAACGGTACATATGAAGATAATCAAGAAAAAGAAGAAAAATAAATAAGCTAATAATAAATAAGTAAGTAAAGATAAACAAGGTAATCAATGCTAATGTTTGATTGTAGTTAAAAAAGAGACTAATTTACATAAAGGACAAAGTTGTACTAGCTATAGAGGAATCAAAACGAAAACTGGTACATATGAAGAAAATCAAGAAAAACGAGAAAAAATAAATAAGCTAATAATAAATTTAATAAGCTAGTAAAGATAAACAAGGTAATCAATGCCAAAGTTTGATTGTAGTTAAAAAGAGACTGATTTACATGAGGGATATAAAATTATCAAGAAATAATGAAAATGTAAAGAATAGAAGACTGATTATAACTAAGCAGAAGATTATTTAATTATGTTATTGATGCTTAAAGCATTGGAAACTAATTTGTTAGAAGAAGGTAATTGAGAAGAGGATCGAGGGAGATATGAATAATTACATTATGGTTGATGAATGTGTAATCAGAAGAAGTTGTTTATTATTGGTTATTGAAATCAATAAAAATAATTGTTGATTTGCCAGCTTACCAGTTGTTTTTGTATTCATGATAATACCTATAAAATTTATAAATAAGTCATTACCATATACATGATATCATCACCATACATCAAAAAATCATTACCATCGCATAGACGTCATCACCATATCATCCTTTAATTTTTAGGAGCTGATAACTCCGAAGCTACTCATCAAATGTTTGGCTAAATACAACCAAATTAATAAGCAGACTCCCCTTAACCATTTAGGATAGTTTTTTATGCGTTTTCGTGACTTTTTTTGAAAACCAATTTGTTGTATGGTGAAAAATTTTTTGATGAAATCCACCCGGCAGCACCGACTTCACGCCGCCGCATTCACACTAACAAATAAATTTCCTCTTGTATGATGCCAACTTGCCGAGCCGACGCTCCACCGATGATTTAGGTATCGCCGCTTTTCTCGAACTTACGGATTGATGCCTGACGTCTCGAATTACGACGAAATATGGTTCTACACGAAGATCTGAGTCTTCTTACAATGTCTGATGAACTGAACGATGTATTTTGACGATCGTGTCAAATTTGCACGTTGAAACTTGCGACTGATGTATCGCGTGCGCCACTTGACCTTGAGCGCATGCGTCTGAAATTTGATTCGGATTTCTGAATTGGCTATGGGTGAAAAATGACAATGTGCTCGATTATTTTTTTATGGATAGGAATAACCTTCCGTATCAAGAGAAAAAAATCTCAGAATTTTCCGTGCCGTAGATTCTGCGTAAAAAATAAAATTGCTTTTGCGTTATGACGATTGAAATAAAGGTGTTTCCTTGGTCCAAGTATGTAAGCAGCACTACTTCTTGAAAAACAAAAAACCCGACTGCGTAAAAACTAAAAAGAAAAAAACAAGACTACTTAGTTCAGTAGTAGCTAGGATTATGTTAAGTAATTGATTGCTATTGAGGAATCTAAAGATGCCTACTATCGGGACCCATTATTTGTAACATTTTAACCTAGATTTTAAATGGGTCCCGATCCCGACTGTAGGCATCTTTAGATTCCTCAATAGCAATCAATTACTTAACATAATCCTAGCTACTACTGAACTAAGTAGTCTTGTTTTTTTCTTTTTAGTTTTTACGCAGTCGGGTTTTTTGTTTTTTTAATTAACTTTTTTATTTTATTATTACTATATAAAAAACTACATACAAAATTTTAACCCCCTTTTTACCCCTTATATTACTAAGTCAAACATTTTAAGCGAGAGACCTCATCATGTTCTTATTGACATGTATTAATGAACTCTTTTATACATGATGTATTTCATTATTTATTGACATTTTGAGACTGTCGACATCTATGGAATTTATATTTATTTGACAATGGAGGCCATCTCCATTTTTTTTTTCTGGCCCTTGGAGACTATACATTTCTAAGATCTTAGATTTAAGTTTAAGTTAGGGACTATACATCCCTTCAATGTAATTTTAGTACGTACCTATATGTATATTTTATACATGTAATGTAAATTTGTAAATTTTGAAAAAAGTCCTTCTGATTGAGTTTGTTGCGGCGCTTCTTCTCAAGCAATGGGTCCAGGAAGCGCTGGTAATTCTTTTTCTCAAAAATGGCGGGGAAACTCGTCATTGTCTGCTTTCTGTCAAACCGCAAAGTGCGTCATTGACAATCAGTCAAAAATTAAAAAAAGAAACTCAACTGCATGCCCCGGAAATTCGTATGAATTTACTTCCGCGGCATGTATAAGCGCAGGGAATGTTGTATGAAATTTCATTATCGTACAGGTACTTTTTTTTAAAACTGATAAATACACGAAGGAATTCCCAAACAGCCAAGTCTGCATGTTCTGTATCTGTCAATTGACGCGAAACAAAACGTTTTAATCCGTGTCTGAAACAGCGCAATGTATTTCAGAACGGAATTTAAAAAAAGAACGATCCATAAAGAGCGGGAGTTCTTGTCTTGTATCAGATTTATTTAGCTAAATTTCATGAAAATAGTTTACTAGTTTGGTTTAAAAATTGATAAAAGGTCTTAATTTAATTTTTATAAAAAACGAGAAATCTACATGCGAGTTTTTAACTTGTCGTGTTAGTGTGTCTGTTAAAGTCAAATATCGGTGAATACGAAAGAAGACTGGCGTTCCATTGGATTTGTTGTAAGTACTTGACTACCTTTGCGCTTATATCAAGTTTTTTTTTCATTTTTGAGAAAAGCACTATATAAGCCTCGGCACGTGAAAGGCTTTGCAGGCTTCGTACATGTTAAAGGGCCTCGGCGAAGCCCGGTTTAGAAGTTACATACAAAATTTCAACCCTTTTTTTATCCCTTTAAGGGGGGAATTTTCAAAAATTCTTTATTAATATGCTCACTAACGTTATAAAAGGAACCTCCTTGCCAAGTTTGATGTTTTTAAGCCTAGCGGCTTCGAAGTTTCATACAAACTTTCCACCCCCTTTTTACTTTATAAAGGGAGAATTTCCAAAAAATCCTCTATTAATAGTCATTTACGTTGTAAAAGGAACCTCTCTGCCAAGTTTCATGTCTCTAAGCCTAGCGGTTTAGAAGTTTCATACAAACTTTCAGCCCCCTTTTTACCCCCTTAAAGGGGGAATTTCCAAAAATGCCTAAACACTGAACCCCTGTAAACCGAACTTTTTCCTGCCCCGGGACTCGATTGTGCGCGCCACTCATATTGAACTCGTATTGAAAAACTACTGGTCATTATAAGCATCGCAAACAGATGGCCAACTACAAGGCCGCTGCGGGTCAGCTAAGTACGCGCTGAATTCATTTTCTTTTCGATAACTCCTAAGATATTCATTTAAATTGCATGGTGTAAATGGCAATCATAAAGTGCAAGAAATGCTTAATCCTATCCGTATCCCTCTAAATACTGCTACTGCTACTATTAGTACTACTACTACTACAGCCTATTTGCGTCCCACTGCCCTCTTTTGATGAGGGGAGGCCTGTGTCCTCTAAATTACTTTCCAAATAACACATTATGTGGGACCATTTTTACATGGGAACAATTCCTAGAGCCCTGTTAGAGCTCATTTATGTCATAAAAGAAACCTTTTTTCCAAATTTCATGTTTCTAGGCCCAGTGGTTTAGAAGTTACATACAAACATTCAACCCTCTTTTTACCCCTTTAGATTTGAAATTTCCAAAAATCCTTTATCAATTGCTCACTAACGTTATAAAAGGAACCTACCTGCCAAGTTCGATATTTTTAAGCCTAGCGGTTTAGAAGTTTCATACAAACTTCTAATCCCCTTTTTACCCCTCTAAACGGGAATTTCCAAAAAATCTTTAATAATGCTCACTTACATTATAAAAGGAACCTCCCTGCCAAGTTTGATATTTTTAAGCCTAGCGGTTTAGAAGTTTCATACAAACTTTTATCCCCCTTTTTTACCCCTCTAAAGGGGGAATTTCCAAAAATTCTTTAATAACGCTCACTTACGTTATAAAAAGAACCTCCCTGCCAAATTTCATGTTTCTAGGTCTAGCGGTTTAGAAGTTTCATACAAATTTTCAACCCCCTTTTTACCCCCTTAACGGGGGAATTTCCAAAATCCTCTCTTAGTGCTCCCCTACGTTCCCTAAGGAACCTGCATGCCAAATTTTAGCTCTCTACGACCAGTAGTTTCGGCTCTGCGTTGATCGATCAGTCAGTCAGTCAGTAAGTTTCTTGTTTTATATATATAGAAGATAAGAACACTCTAGAACATTCAAATAGTTAAGTAGTTCTTTTACACTTGTCAAAATCACTTGGATTTTTCTAGACACTGTTCACTTTTGATTCCCAATTGATCTTTACCCGACTGCAGAGACAATTGAACGGACGAAAAGTCGCTGGATTTCAGTTTATATACTTTTCGACACCGAAATTTCTAGTATGAGATCACTCTAGAACATTTAGGAGTACATCACTTCAATTTCGTTTTTTTTTTATACATTGTAGCAATCTTGAGGGGGATTTTTTAGATTATTCCATAAATTTCTGGATTATTCTTAAACATTCCCAATTATATAAAACAGTCTACAATTATTTAAAAAAAAATATCAGATTATTTAAGAAGTTACTGGAATTTTCTTGAACATTCTCAAATTTCTAAAACAGTCTACAATTATTGAAAATTTTTCTAGATCATTCAAGATGTTTCTGGAACTTTCATTCTCAACTAATTAAAACAGTGCAATTATTAAAAAAAAAAAACCGTATCATTCGAGATGTTTCTGGAACTTTCTCGAACATTTTCAATTAATTAAAATGAAAATAGTTTGCTAGATCATCTCAGGAATTTTGAGATCTATCCAGATTGGTTAGAAAAGGACGGATTTTTTTTTTCAGATTTTTGCCTCCCACAACCACCCACTTCCACCCACCGCGACCAAACTCCCTTACTATCATCTACGTACTAAGGGGTATTTACCACCCCAACGGGAAGTTGATTGGAGTTGGTGGTAATAGAGAAAGCCGTGTCTTTACGAACAACACCCTTTACTTTACACCCTTTATATATATATATATATATATATATATATATATATATATATTAAGATTAAGATTTATTATGCACAGCTGGTTCCTTTTCTCTTTCGTTTTTAAACATTTATGTATAAAAACAACACCGCGCCCGGCCGCACACATCCAACCGAAACCGTCCTACCTTGCCGAAAGGTACAAGTTCCGAGCAACGAAACAAAGAGGAGATGAATCTATTGTGGTGAATTCCGTGTTGGCGATTGGGAAGAATGAACCGATGTGCAGTGAGGGATTTAATAAAGCTCAGCTTATTAGAGACTATAAGCAAGTGTTTAACTGTTCGCTGGGGAGGCACGTGAGCGCGCGCTCCGAGCTGCGCGCGCCGGAACACGGGCGCAGCGCCCGGCCGCGCACACCGGG
>OZ020289.1:11193362-11299761 GCA_963971205.1 Aethes cnicana | reverse complement strand
ATAGTCTCTAATAAGCTGAGCTTTTATTAAATCCCTCACTGCACATCGGTTCATTCTTCCCAATCGCCAACACGGGCGCCGCGCCCGGCCGCGCACACCGAAATACGGGCGCTGACACAGGCGCGGCGCCCGGCCGCGCACACCGGGATACGGGCACTGACACAGGCGCCGCGCCCGGCCGCGCACACCGTGATACGGGCACTGACACAGGCGCCGCGCCCGGCCGCGCACACCGAAATACGGGCGCTGACACAGGCGCGGCGCCCGGCCGCGCACACCGTGATACGGGCGCTGACACGGGCGCCCGGCCACACGCGCAGCTCGAAGCGCGCGCTCACGTGCCTCCCCAGCGAACAATTAAACACTTGCTTATAGTCTCTAATAAGCTGAGCTTTATTAAATCCCTCACTGCACATCGGTTCATTCTTCCCAATCGCCAAACGGGCGCCGCGCCCGGCCGCGCACTCCGAAATACGGGCGCTGACACAGGCGCGGCGCCCGGCCGCGCACACCGGGATACGGGCACTGACACAGGCGCCGCGCCCGGCCGCGCACACCGTGATACGGGCACTGACACAGGCGCGGCGCCCGGCCGCGCACACCGGGATACGGGCACTGACACAGGCGCCGCGCCCGGCCGCGCACACCGGGATACGGGCGCTGACACGGATTCCCAATCGCCAACACGGAATTCACCACAATAGATTCATCTCCTCTTTGTTTCGTTGCTCGCAACTTGTGGCAAGGTAGGACGGTTTCGGTTAGATGTGTGTGGCAACAATTTTAATTAAGAGGAAACACAACGGCTGTTTCTCCATACAAACGCTGTACCCTGTTTTCTCCCTGGATAAAGCAAATATCGACATTATTTTTTTTCCTAAAATTCACCACTAATTCTAGGTTCCTTTTTTTTGATAAACCAAGTATTAAAAACGATATGAGCCTTCAAAAATCTAAAAAAAATGCCAGATTTTTCGTTGTGTTCAAACAATCAGCAAACAAATTTAAAAAAAAAACTGCAATCAAATTGGTCCAGTTTTGGAAGAGGAAATAGGGGACAGCCAAACGTTGTTTTTGTGTTCTTTTCATAGGTATTTTCCGTCCAAGCTGCAGCTGTCTCTATCGTGCTTAGCGGAGGAAGGCTTGAGGTTGGGGAGGGAGACAGACTAATACGTACACAATGAATGTGATGTGACACGTTGTCGATAATTTTATCGATATTCTAGTGTTGTTTGTCGATATCGATATTGAACATAGGGATTTATGATTCGATCCGATCATAATCAAAGGAAACAACAAAGGAATAAAAGAAACATACATACATACACGCAGTCGGGTAAAAAGTACAATCACGCTTTCCGCAGTGTTAGTGTCACGCTATGAACCGGTGTTTTTACAAGTTTCATAATTATTAGCGATAGTGAAGTCATTTCGACCATTCTTTCTGTATTGGCTTAAATTAACTTTTAAAAATATGCATTGTATAATGTATATTAATAAAAATCGGTGCAGTAGTCTTTTGCTCGGGAGAAAATAGCTAAAATGAATTTAGTCAAGTGAACCGCTATCCGTATCCCATTGATTTATTATAATTTGGATGATGACAAATACTGTGCACGATTAGTTGTTTAAATTTATGGTGTACTGACTGACTGATCGATTAAAGGATTTTTGGAAAGTGCCTCCTTATAGGTAAGTATTTTTAGAAATTAATTTTAGAAATAAAATGAAAAGGGGTTTGAAAGTTTGTATGTAACTTCTAAACCGTTAGGCCTAGAAACATGAAATTTGTAAATTTTTTTTATGACATACTTAAATAAGCACTAACAAAGTATTTTTGGAAAGTGCCTCCTTATAAGATTAAAAAGAGGGTTAAAAGTTTGTATGTAACTTTAAGTCATTGGGCCTAGAAACATGAAAGTTGGAAAAATGGTTTCTTTTATGACATAAATGAGCACTAACAAAGGATTTTTGGAAAGTGTCCCTTTATGAGGGTAAAAAGTTAAAAGTTTGTATGTACCTTCTAAACCGCTAAGCCTAGAAAAATGAACTTTGGCAGAAAAGTTTCTCTTGTGATGTAAGTGACTAAGAAAGAAAGGACTTCTGGAAATTCCCCTAAAAGGGCTTAAAGGGAGTTGAAAGTTTGTATGAAACTTCTTAACCGCTAGCCTTAGAAACATAAATATTGGCAGAAAGCTTTCTCTTATGTCGTACTTAAATGGGCACTGAGAAAAGATGTTTGGAAATTTTCCCTTAAGTGGGGTAAAAATTGGGCTGAACATTTGTATGAAACTTTTAAACCTAGCTTGGAAACATGAAATTTGGCAGTAAGGTTTCTCTTAGACCGAAGTGGGCAATATGAAAGGAGTTTTGGAAAATTCCTCGTAATTGTAGTAAAAAGAGGAGTTGAAAGTTTCTATGAAATTACAGCTGTTTTAAAGTTGGACGCAGAAAGTATCAAATTTACGCTCTTATTTAATAATATAATTTACGCTCATTTTTGCAGTGCATATTCATGCACTTTATGATTGCTCTTTATACCATGCAATATAAATATTTCAGGGTTAGGAGTTATCGAAAAGATAAAAACTTCCGCGCGAGAAATTAAATTCAGCGCGTACGACGGTGACGACGGAATTACAGCCGAACTCCTGAAGGCGGATTGTAAACCAGTCCTCAAGGCCCTTCAGACGCTGTTTAATTCCGTCTTTCACGAAGGGAGAACGCCGCAAGCATGGAACAGAAGTGCGGTAGTGCTTTTCTTCAAAAAAAGGTGATAATACCTTGCTGAAGAATTACAGACCCATCTCACTTCTGAGCCATGTATACAAGCTGTATACGAACATGTATACGAACCGTCTCGCGCGGCCTGTGCCCAGCAGTGGGACGCAAATAGTATAGTAGTAGTAGATAAATAACCCACAAAAAAAAAGTTATTTTTAAGTCAATGTCTGCGTGAGTTTTTATTCGCGAATGATACGTGTGTTACTAAATAAGTTTGTTTTTTAGTATTTTGCTTAAAAATTTGAAAAACCCAAATAGGGGAAATAATTCGTATAGTGTAAGTCAATTATATAACAGTTTTTATTTATTTTATAGAAATTTACTTACAGGTTTATACTAATTAGCTTAAGCTTAAGATAGCGCGCACGCTTATTGGCACTTCAGTCGTAAACATGCGCAGAAATAAAGGTCTCTTACATGCTACCTACCTAAAGAAGTAATTTTTCACAGTTCTTCACTGCGACAGACTTGAGCCCCTCAGCTAAGGCGCGACGTCAAGGCACCACACCTAAAATATAGAGCACAGCACAGCATACCGTTTCTCAGGGAATCAGGGAAAGGTGAAATGAACATATGAAATGTTTAGTAGGTATCAATGTTTGAAAAGGTTTTCAAAATAACGTACGGTGTTTTAGGGGGGGGTGTGCAAACAATTCGGCGGGCGGCGACACTCGGCGCCACGCTCGTCGCAACCGCAGCACCCAGCCGCACTAAACCCTTAAACAAACAAAAAACACAGCAAAGAAACTGCAGTTACTTCTAAATGTAAGATAAGACATATATACAAGCAAATTCAGTAAAGATACAAACACACATACAACATACAAACAAGCTTAATTCCTACGATTACTCCATAACCTCTGTACCAAATCACGCCTCATCATATTAGGACCCGATTGAGAGCCTACATAGGGAATATGAATCTGCAATTGATCCATATCGCTTTCAATTATGGGATCAATAGGATTCCTAAATTCCTGAGTAGGCAGCCATTGTCATTTTTTGTGCCATTGGCTGGATAGTGTTCAATTATAATAAATACTAGCTGCCATCCCCTCATTTACATGGGTGTACTAATAAATAAAAAGGCAATTTCTTTTTATACAAACCTTGCACATACTACTGTAAACAAATAGCAAACAAATCGCAGACTCCTACAGGATCTGCAGATGTGTGCAAAGTCCCCAATCCACACTGAGTGTGCATTAGGCTTCTAACACCGTTGGCCCTGGGCCTGTGCTCAGCAGCGACACATTATAGGCTGTTGTGGTACTTACTGTTTTGTTAACTCCATTATTTTCACACTATCGGAACATTTACATACAAGGTGCTAATAAATAAATAAATTAGGTAAAAGTTTTCTATTTAAAGTTAATAAGTTCAATTATCTCAAGGTAAATAAATGTACCTACTTATGCATCAATGCAATGCAGGCTGTACTTTAAAATATTTCTTACCATGAAACTTTCTATACACACATGTTGTCTGACTGACTCCATTCCATTGCTGATAGAGATAAGAAAGATATAGAAATTAGAAATAAATAGTCCAAACAAAGCAATTTTATTCAATCATGTAATGTGTAGTTGATGATATCTTGGCATTTTAATTTCATAGCATCTTAACAGTCCATGACGACTCATTTTTACAAAATGCTTGAAGTAAACCCCAGCCCTGAAACAAAGTAGTACAGTTGAGAAACTAGATCACTTTTTCAAACTGTTGGGCGCACCCACCCAGGTGTGATGGCAAACTAAGAGGAGTAATTCTTATAATACATATAAATTTAAATTATGTTTTATATTATAACATATTCAAACTTCATTTCAGTTTTTCCTTTAGGTACTGCTATTATTTTCAACACATCTTTATACCGTTATTGATTTCTGCGCTATTATCCTAAGTCTTTAGGCTGCCAAACTAAATTGAACTAAACACTAAGTACATACTTTTTATACATTATGGCATTTACTTACAGCCCACACATTCTTGATGAGTGGGCTATTGTAGAACATTGTCGTGGTGTGCACATATTGAAATGTAGGGTACTATGCTGTTTCACATTAACTGTAGCTATCTTTGATAAAAGAATGCCACAAATTGTGTAAAGCAAGGAAATTATAATATAATAACAATAGGAAATAGTTTTAGATTGAAGACCTTGCTATTTATTTGATGTGAAAATGATATGTGCTTAGGTTATGTACAAAAACAAAATGTGAAATTTGTTATAACTATAGAAAAACAAATAACACCCACCTTTGAAATGCAGCTAGGTATTGAAATTAAGTACACATTGGCTGGCGTTTACCACAAAATCATTTTACGACACGATAAAAGTCGGCGGCCACATCTTGAGCTCATATTTTTTCGGTGGCAAATGAAGACAAATCTTCTATTTGGATGTTTCTCTTCTGCGAGGGTCGGTCGGTTAATAACTTTCTTCTGTACAGAAGAAACACAACACACAGCACAATATTCATAAAATGGCGATGATATTTTCCGATATTTCGGCTTTTCATTTGACATTGACATTTCAAACCAATTACGAACTGACTTGATTCAAATCGTCCACTAAAGTTAACGTTAACGTTAAATATTTTACTATGGGATAAAATGACGTTTCTGTATGGAATGACAGCTCGGCGGCCATATTTAACGACCAGGAGTCCGTCAACTATGCATGAATCAACTCGCCATTAGCTTGGAACGTCAAACTGACTCATTTGACAGTAGGTATTGGTTTGAAAGACCGAAATATCAGAAAATATCATTCAGTCATTCAATTAACCTTTATACGAGATTGAACCACACTGCTTACCAAATAAAGTTCAATTTCGTATAGGAAAATGACAATTAATTTCAAACTAAGTGGCAGACGTGATCGCTACAAAAAAGGCACTTGATTCACCGGAATCAAGCGCCATTGGCTTGAATTCGCCAAACTAATTGGCGAACGTGATTGAGCTGCTGAAGTGGGGTAAGTGCGTCTAAATTTATTTCGCTCCTATGCCTTGTAAACAGCCAACTACTAGTTGAGTAATATTTATAGGCTTCGATATATTTATGTTAGGCGCACTTACCCCATTCTGGCGCACTTGCCCCGAAACTGACAAATCCATGGAGGTAATAAGTACAACTTCCATGGCCAAATCATCCACGATCATGGAAGTAGTAAATACTGATGTGGGCTAAGTGCGCCTAAATTTATTTCACCTCTATGTTTCGATATATTTATGTAAGGCGCACTTACCCCATCCTGGCGCACTTGCCCCGACTGACCTTACGTATTTCCTCGCTGTTTGAGAAAAGCATTATATATACCTCGGCCGCAATTGCGATTGCCGGACTCGTACCAATAGAAGTTTCTAACTGACTCGTCCGGCAATGCGCTACTTGGCCTCTGTAATAATGTGCTATTTTTTACACCAGGTAACATTAATAAGTAGATATCCTTAAATATAAAAAAAGTTGTTACCCGCCATTGACTTTTCAAGAAGTTAACTAAGAATCTTGATATTTTGATGATTTCATTTGGTATTCAAAGTAACCTCTGGATTTCTATTGAACTAAAGAAAGCATTTTGATTTGTTATCGATTGGTGGATTGGTGAATGGTCAATAGTATTTTTCAAAGGTTGTCTTAAATTAGAGATTTTTCCAGTCATGTCACCACTAGGTCTTGTAACGCTTTCTCTCTTTTCATCAGCTTGTTTCACTAGGGTAACTTAAAGACGTTCACTATGCTAAACATACGGTTTACAAACAAGACAATCTTTCTAAAATAACAATTACTGAAGTCAAGTAATTTATCAACTCCCCTCCCAAAACGATGTCAAAACAGTATCATCAACTAAAGTTGCGAAAGTCGTAATAATGATAATTATTCATCAAAATTAAAAGTTCACCGCAGTTTCAAAGAAATCGGATAACAGAAAGGATAATGAAGCCAATTTAGATCGTCCTCGGAACTCGGCAAAAGGGCGTACCTACCGGGCTATAATTACCCCTTTGTTGGCTCACTTTCGTCTTTGGCAGGGTAATAAATCATAAGTAATTATGGAGTCTTTTTGTTGGATCCGGTTTGTCATATAGAGAACATGCATGGAAAAAATCTTTAAGTCTGTTCAGAACTGTGTAACTGTTGTTTTGAATGTTATTTGAGCATAGTTATTTCTTAAGCTTTAAATATAATATTTAAACTAGCTTCTGCCCGCGACTACGCCCGCGTGGAATTCGTTTATCGCGTTCCCGCGGGAACTATTTTTCCGGGATAAAAAGTAGCCTATATATCTTTTCCCGGGACCCCAACTATCTTCATGCTAAATTTCATCTCAATCGGTCCAGCATTTGAAGCGTGAAGAGGTAACAGACAGACACATAGACGGACTTACTTTAGCATTTATAATTATTAATATGGATTCGAGTGATTGATCTTCTAAGTATATTATAATATTTATTTCGGCACGCAATATCCCTCCTACAAAATATTTTTCGACAGAACTTATTGTATCACACCATGAATATCAGCGTGTTGTAAATGTTCTAGCAAATTTATGATACTCCTTCTTCTTGTTCTTAATAAAAATCCATTTCATGTGCAAGTTCCTTATTGTGAGAAAATGTAATCACATCGTCGTGTAGGTATTTCACATTCGCGCTTAATTAACATCTTGTTTTATTTCGTACAAATGGCCGACATCTGAATAAGTCACAGCGGAGCACAACAGCTGTTAGTCTGCTTTCTGAAGGGAAATGTACGTATATAGTATTCGTACATGTTTTAGTTAACGTTAAAACGTAGTTAAAGATAGTGCTTCCTTGACCAGGTCCCAAAACTATTTTTGACAAAGAGTTTTTTGACATTTTCGGTTCCCTCATTTCAATTTTATCCTTACAGTGTCTCTTTATTAGGTACTGAAGTTTGGCAGTCAGTTCTTTAAATCCAGCTTCATCCTTATCTAGTTTTGAAATAGCATAGACATAGATATTTATTTCTCAATGTCAAATTACAGCAAATTTTACATGTCAAAATAAGAGAATTTCACATTGAGATCGTCAGAAACAATACAAAATAAAAATAAAATGAAAATCAGGAATAAAATGTTTCACCGTTAGGATCGTCTTTTCATACCAAAATAGGAAATAATCGCACTTCCAACGGTTTGATGCCGATACTACTACTACTACAGTCTATTTGCGTCCCACTGCTGGGCACAGGCCTCCCCTCATCATGAGAGGGTTTGGGCTATAGTCCCCACGCGGGCCCAGTGCGGATTGGGGACTTCACACACATCTTTGAATTACTTCGCAGATGCGTGCAGGTTTCCTCACGATGTTTTCCTTCACCGAAAAGCGCAGTGGTCAATTCAAATTTAATTTCGCACATAAGTAAACTTAGAGGTGCGAGCCGGAATCGACCCCCCACCCTCTGCATGAGAGGCGGTAGGCCGAACCACTAGGCCACCACGGCTTGATGCCGATATATTCATTGAAATTAAACACACTAATACCGGGACTTAATCGCGTAAAACAAAAACATTTATATTTTACCTCGACGTGAGCACGGCCGTTGCATCGCGGCCGAAACGTCGAGGTAAAATATAAATGTTTTTTTACGTGGTATTAGTTTGTTTACTATGAGTGTGTATCGCGAAAGTTCGAGAGAATATATTAATTGATGTTTCAGAGTTATAACATCGACCATCTATCTCCCTAGCTACTCATCAATGCCACCGTTTTTCCCCGATACGATGGTATGGAGAAGCTCATATTCCCCGGTACGACCACATCTCAAACACCTTTTGATTTCCTTTGTTAGTCTTTCAATCCGTGAATTTATTTAAGCTTTATTTATAAACCACTTTTCAGTCTGTTTTTTTTTTCACTCATAGTTTTTCACTCATAGTAAACAAACTAAATCGATGAGAGCGATCCCGGCATTATAATGTAAATTACCTCCCAAATCTAATACGAAACTGCAATCGATCAAAAAATGTATCGACTTTGAAAACTTTTGATGGATGTCGCATCTGAGGGAAGTTTTTAAACACGATCAGTTTCAAACGAGTACAAAGTGAAAGTAATTGTTTTAAAGGGTTTTCGAACGAGTTTGTGTATTTTGGTAAAAGTAATCAGTCATTTTGGAGGTGTCGCTGTTCCATAAATACTTAATCAGAAATTTTGACTTTCTGTAGAAATTCTATCCGCAAAATTAGGTACTGTACCGACATATTATTTACTAACTTCTGCCCGCGACTTCGTCCGCGTGGTATTTGGTAATAGCGTTCCCGCGGGAACTATGCGTTTTTCCATGATAAGTAAAATTTAGCCTATATGTTGACCAGTGTTATAAACTACCCCCATACCAAAAGTCAGCTAGTCTAATATGTAAAATGCTCGTGTCACAGTGTTTGTAACCGAACTCCTCTGAAACGGCTCCACCGATTCTTATGAAATTTGGTGTGTATGTTCAGTAGGTCTGAGAATAGTCCTATTCTAAGCTAAGCTATTTTTGATACACAACCCAAAAAAAATATCTAAGGCGGTACGAAGTCCGCTGGGTCAACTAGTTAAATAAAGAAATAAAAATAAAAAGCCTTTTATTTCTTGCTTGCATTATGTGTGGTAACAAAAAAGTAAGTTTTATTTCATTTATAATATAGTATTCCAGTATTTTTTAAGTCTATTGTTAAGTTTTTTTAGTAAAAAACCTATAGGTACTAACAATATGTACCTTACATAGAGGTACATATTGTTAGTACCTATAGTTTATTTTTTAGTCTAATGTTAAGTATTTTTTAGTACCTATATACATAATATAAGTGGGTCAGCTAGTTATCTATAGATAATAGTATAAATTGCTAGCAGGGACGCATCGTTTAAACAATCGAATCAATAATGGTGCTTCAACATAATCGGTAGATTAAAAAACTAGGGAAGGACCTAGTTGGCACTGCTGTCCCTATTCTTAACGAGCTTCGGGCGCAGCGTAGCGAATATGAATCGTGAAAAGTTCAACCAAACGCTCAAGGGCGACCCTCGTCAATGTCGTGCAAAGGTTAGATATGCCAAACCTATTGATTGCTGAATGAAGTCAGTCGTTCCAACTTTTTGACGGGACACTGACATAAATTTTATTGACGACCGATTTGGCTACATTGATAACCCTGTGCGCTGAACGACCTATGACATAAATTTTATTGATGAACATTCGCCTCCCTCTCGCATTTAAATTAGTATTGTTGTTTGTATGTATTAATAGTGAATTTAAAATTGTCTAGCACACAACAGGTATAGAAGTAGTTTTTCTTCTTTTGAAGCCAGCAGGATGAAGTATATAAATTAACACAAAATATGTACGTTATCCTTATTAGATTATTATCATTTACATCATGTTTGCGGTGTCGGAGAGGTTTTGAAAAAAAAAAACTGCTGCGTTTTTGACACGTGAAACAAATTCGTTTATTCTCCATAATAACATGAAACATGTATTTTTTAGCTTAACTAATAATAGGCATTTATTATGGAAAAAGGGTATGGGCACAGCTAATGCTAATCCTGATATGCTAGTTTTCTGAACACAATACAAGTTTAAATACATATAAACGAGAACTTATAACTGGAATTTGAAAATAGCACTTAGTTTCATGACTTCAACGACTAAAGGTCGCGCAACCTTTTATTTTCTTAAGAAACTTTATCCAGCATTGTCGTTACGAACCCGTTTGTAGATTTTTCTATTCATCCAAGAACAAACTACTCGAAACTCGATTTTCATGAGAATATAAAAATTTACTTCGGCAGGTGCGTTCGACACGGGTCTATCCCACGCCTACAAAACTGAATAATTGTTATGTAAATCCTTACCCCACAATAAGCCCACATTTTAAACCTTACAACAACCCCTTAAATCTCATATTTGTGCGAGGCTTTGAGAATTTATCGCGCATTTGATGTCTTGTTAGGTAAAATGATGTGCATGAATAAGAATTTGATATTAAAATCAGGAGAGGTTATTTTTCTGTAGAAAATTCAAGTGTAATCGTGATTTTGCTCTTGTTTACGGTGGTTAATACATTCGAGGCAAGTTTTCTAGTGAGAAAACTTGCCTCGAATATATTAAAACTCATAATACGAGATTCTAAAGTAAAGCCTGCAATGTGTACGTTGTTATTTTGTAACACCAACATTCACAATGCCTCTATACTGTACACAGTAATACACTCAACAGCAATGAGAGCAGGATCACTTTGTATGGAAAATCCTATACAAAGTGACCCGATTTCATTGCTGTTGAGTGTATTATAAATGCAAAGGTATCTTATCTTGAGATTCTCTCGACCCATCTTTTGTGTAATTACTCTTTTCCATGAAGCCAATTCATTGCTTTTTACACCTCCACTAATCAGTTACTGATGGAGTGCAATGGGAATCTATCTATCCGTCTGACTGTCACGGAAATACGAGTAGTTCCCTCGGGAACAATCTTAACTAATTCTACCTAGGCGACCGAAAATTTCTCGGGTGAAAATAGCTAAAAAAAATAATTCCCAGACCTAGCTAGATCGATTTCTCACCCCCGTAAGCCCCCTATATTCCCAATTTCATCGAAATCGTTAGAGCCGTTTTCGAGAACGGGATTACAAATATAATTATATACATATTTATATATATATACAAATATTGCTCGTTTAATATTAAAAATAAAATAGTATAGGATTTTAGGAAGTTATTTACTTGTTTAATAAATCGAGCGCGTCTCGCCATCAAACGTAACAGTTTGGCGAGTAAATAATTATTGTAATAAACGTGTATTTTTTTTTTGGAAAAATAAAAAAAAAACGGGCGAAAAAAACTTAAACTGCACCGAAAAGGGAAATCATCAGCAAGAAATTCGCATTAGGTACTTACATTAAGATTTCTGAAGTGGCTAACACATGACCCACTCGTATATAAATCGTCGAGACATACACCAGAAACACTTCCAGGAGAGAAATTCTTTCCTCAGACTATAAATTCAAAACCGGTAATATCGCCGCAGTAATATTTTGAAACATTCCACCGCGAAGTAAGATATTAAAAATTCTGCAACCAGCTCCGTGTGAAGCTTTGCATAAGTTGCTACGTGGATTTCACCTCAGGAAATTGTCAGATAGACGGTGCTATAGACACCCATACTATACCATACCCATACACCCATACTATGCCCTTCGATGTAATTTTAGTACGTACCTATATGTATATTTTAGACGTGTAATGTATATTTTAGACGTGTAATGCAAATGTAAATTTTGTAACTATGTATGTGGGATTTTTGAAAAGAAGGCCTTCTTAGTTTGTTGCGGCGCTTCTTTTCAAGCAGTGGGTCTAGGAAGCCGCTGGTTAGTTCTTTTTCTGACGTGTGCTGAAAAGTGCCCCTATGTGGCCAATTTGCTGAATAAATGATTGAATTTTGAATTTCATACACCCGTAACAAATTTTGTGGCAATCTCATGTAGGTAGTTTTCAAGTTCTAAACTGACCCCACGAAGCGCGCGACTTTTCCATAGGGAATTTGATTATTCACTTATTTAGCTAAGTTATTTTATAAGGCGCATTTTCTTTCTGAAATCGAGAACTTTGTGACAAATAAGTTAGGATTAGCTATAAGTAAATTGTAACTTGTCAAGTTCAAGACCTACTCCTAAGTAGGTCTAAGTAGGTCTGATTCTAACTTGTGAAATCCTTTATTGCCTGAAGATAGAATTAGGCGGTAATACATGAAACGGTTTTACGGTTAGAATTAGGTACTAGCGCTGCAAATTTATATGTTCTGGCTTTGAGACTGTATACCTCGTTAGGCCCGGTTCCTATATCCACGAAACGCCTCGTTTTGCCTACGGACGGTTGATTTTTGACATTTGTTCCATAGAGAATCTGTCAAATTTTAACCGTCCGTAGGCAAAACGAGGCGTTTCGTGGATATAGGAACCGGGCGTTAGTCTACTTCTGCATAGCTTAAATCATTGAAAACGAACTCCACTGCTCCGCCATTTAAAAAGAGAAAAAAAAACTGAATCGATACAAAAAAACTACTCACCTACTTAATGTTCGAACCTGTTCACAAAATTTCACGAGAACCGGGTGAGAAAATCGCTTCGCTCGCTCTTTTCCGAATAAATCTAAGATGAGAATTTATACCAGTCCGACCAGTCAATCCCATAGTTGATGGGTCCCATAGTTGTTGGGATAGTAACCGGTTGGTTTTACTGTAATACTTATATTCATAAATACAGTGGCCTCATGGTCTGTACATAAAAATACCGCTAATTATATAAAGATGAAAGCGGTAAATTAAAACGAGAATTTATTCGAATGATCTCCGAATTTATTTGTTTTCCCGTTTTTTATTGACGCTCGTCACTCGCCTCGTATTTTAACTGCCGTTATTAATTAACTAAAAATAATAAACAAACAAAATGATTTCCCAAAAGCAATACCGATGCCGCATAAAAATATATTAATAAGAATACGAGGCAAAATAAATCGCTATTATTGCATTGCCGTAAATACAATGCCATCAGTACCAAAAACTCTTAACCGCTCAGAATTCTGTAGAGAAAAGTCTTAAGCGCTGTTTCAAACTGAAGGACTTACGACTTTTTGTTCCAAGCTAGTAGGCGGTTGGGACTCTTTGGTTTTTGTCAGCACACCGGGTCTGCGAACGACACCACCATTCAGGGGCTCCATTAAAAGAACATTAACTCCCGTGGGGACATTATTTAGGGTCGAAGGGATCAATGTGTGAAAATTTTCGACTACGTGTTGAGGTTCTTATTGCAAGAGACAAAAGGAGGTTAAAACGCTGGGGAACTGAACAGCAGATTTCATTTTACGGGGAAAAGGATATGCACTTCGCCGGCAATGTTTGATTTCCGTGTTAAAATATTTGACACTGGCTTCTGCTAGCGAATTCGTCCGCGCGGAATTCGGTTATCACGTTCTCGCGGGAACTATGCGTTTTTTCCGGGATAAAAAGGAGCCTATATCCTTTCTCGGGAGTCCAACTATCTTCATACCAAATTTCATTAACATCTGTCCGGTTTTCACGTGATGCGCGGTCAAACAGATAAACAGACAAAAAATCTAAAAACTGTTGGAATGTGTTCTGTTATCGATTCTAAGTACAAGTAAGCCAACTTTTTTTTCGAATATCTCCCATGTACAGACTTTCGACCCTCTTTAGCTTTATTATAATGTATATAGATAGCTAAGTAAACTCACGGACGAATACTAAAATACGATAACTTTTGTTAAAATGTGCAGATACTTAAATATTAATGCGTCCCAGCATCCAACTCCTCTCGTCATGAGAGGGTTAAGAGTACGGACCCGGTGTAAATTGGGGACGTCCACACACACATGATACAATTTCCTTGCAGATGCATGCCAATTTCCCCGGGACGACTTCTTTTAAGGGAAACCCAATTTTTGAAAATGCAAATGAAAATATATTTATTGGTTTTTACAGAACAGCTAAATCAGGTACAAGGTAATTATAATAAGACTTAAAAATGTAAAAAAAAACAATAAATACGTAAGAAGAAATTAATTGTTTTTAAGTAGGTAACTAGTTTTTATTGTATTTGTTTTTTATCATTTGTTTGGTTTGAATTTAGTTATTTATTTGAGAAATAAATTAATCTTGGTACAAGTCTCGTAGTAAGTATGAAATACTTGTAACAGAAGACCCCGCTCTTCCATAGCTACATAATTATCTTCTGTAATACTGTAGGTAGGTACAATAAGATATTCAACTTAAATGTAAGTCTTATCTTAAAGTTATTTTAAGGTTAGTAGGACAAATTTTTATTATCTAAATCTAATAGGTACGTACATTCATGTGTTTGCGCGCGCGTCGCGCGCGCGCTTCGGTGTGTCTGTACATGTGCATGTGTGTGTGTGTGGGTGTGTGTGCTTGTGTTGGTGTGTGTGTGTGTGTGTGTGTGTGTGTGTGTGTGTGTGCCTGTGTGTATATGTGAGTGTTCATTTATTTAAATTATGTGTGTTACGTTCTAAACGTAGTTTATATTTTTATTAATTTAAAAAGGCGTCGTCCAAATCTGAACGACATCTAGGCACACACGATATCTCATTGAGGACCTACAATTTGGAAACAGCCGACAATGCAGAAATACTGAATGCTACATACTAGCGTATCCCGACTGGCACGCTGCCCAAGTACCCAAGCAAACGTACGATTTGAGGACACTTATTTAGTAAAATATACCTCATACTGTATTCAGTATACAGGAGTATAACAATTTTAGCGTAAGATCTTAAAATCAACAGGGAAAAGCTTCACGCATTAGCAAACAAATATAGTTATGACTAGCTTCTGCCCGCGACTTCGCCCGCGTGGGATTCGTTTATCGCGTTCCCGCGGGAACTATGCACTTTTCCGGGATAAAAAGTAGCCCTTGTCCTTTCCCGGGATCCCAACTATCTCCATGCCAAATTTCATCTCAATCGGTCCAGCGGTTGAAGCGTGAGGAGGTAACAGACAGACAGACAGAGTTACTTTCGCATTTATAATATTAATATGGATTAGGAAAAATAATTTTGTACGAATGACGAATTTAGTGTGTTGAGTGTGAAGGCTAATATAGTTGGTAAACGATTACCAACTATATTCGCGTTAGAAATAACTCGTTTTTTTAACAATACAAAACTCGACCACACTTTTGATACACCCAGTGTTACTCTCACAATCAAGATGAATCTAACGACTCCTCACAAGCTAAAATTATTCATGGCATTTAGGCTACGACAAGGCAAATGAAGTGTAGGGCGCCATGTTGCCAGTAGGTGGAGTGACGATTTGCGCAAGGTGGCCGGTGTAGATTGGATGCGGCACGCCTTGGCCAAGCTTATTGGCGTGCATTGGGTGAGGCCTACGTCCAGCAGTGGACTACTATGGGCTGTTGATGATGATGATCATGATGACGATGAGGCTACAGAGCGTGCCAAAGAAATCTTCTTACATTTATTCATATGTACACATACACTCGAAAACATTACTGTCCTTCTGGCACTGTCGGGCAAAATACAAATGAATGAATCCACTGACACTTAGGCTCAAAATTTTACAATATGAATCAGAACATACGTGAACGCCCTTACGCACAATCTAGGAAAATAGATATCGAACAAACCATGAAAAAGATTGGATTGATATTTGATAGAAAAAACGAACACGCGAAGTGAAAATTGAAATTTCATACCCACGTCACGGCACGGAATATACAAATATGTGGAAACACGTTGAAATCTATATACGGGCTAGTTTTGTTCGCTTTTAGAGTTCCGCCTCGAAATTTAAGCTGTGGTAGCATCAGCACAGCACCTAAGTATACACATACCTAAATAGTGTGGAATGTGTCTTGGTAAGGAGCGCAATCTTATATGGCGAAACAGTTGAAAACGTGTCCAGCGGATTGAATAAGCAACAAAACAAAACACATTCTCCTCACAACCGTTTTCGCTGCGTTTTTGCCTCAGCAGCGCCATCTGAATCTGAAATCAGCAGACTATCCGCCTAGGTGGCTTGACTGGAGCGGCGACCGCAGCGCCCCCAACCTACCCGATTTGGTGTTCACTTTTGGAACTATAATGATTGCGCTCCTTTACTTCAACCCTCCATACACATACTATTTGGTGACTAAATTATCGACCTATACTTACTTATGTGGATTCCCAAAAAAAAAAAATTAAAAAAAAACCCTAGGAAAATTACAATATACTTACCTACGACTATGCATATGCAGCAATGCAAACATGTTTTACAATTCGCACTCGATCTTGATGAAACGACCTTTAGAAATTTCTTCCATACTATTTGACTTGACTTTCACATTAAACACATTTGTTCGGATTTAACTACCAGTAAAAGCGCTGCGATCAATCGTATTCTGAAAAATAGGTCCGAAGAGCCTGTAGTACCATCTGTTAGACAAATCCCATTTAGTGAAATGACTGTCAAACAACTATTGTATGACAGTCATCCTAATATTATAAATGCGAAAGTAACTCTGTTTGTCTGTCTGTTACCTCTTCACGCTTCAACCGCTGGACTGATTGAGATGAAATTTGGCACAGCGATAGTTGGGGTCCCGAGAAAGGACATGGGCTACTTTTCATCCCGGAACAACGCGTAGTTCCCGCGGGCGCGCGATAACCGAATTCTACGCGGGCAGAAGCTAGTACCTAATGCTATCATTATGACTACTTTGGACCAAATATTCGTATTGGACGCAGTTAACACCCTGACTACTCGTATCGTATACGGAACCCTCGGTACATGAGTAAGTGCACTTACTTGCCCGTTTTTAGATTGGAATCCAATTCGTCCCCGTGTCTATGTCAACGGGTATGGTTGGTTGATTTTTATAGACATGATATTTATTTTTTTACCATTGTGTCGTGATAAAATATAAAAATATTGTTTTTGTTCGGCTATGTGTATTCTGTGATTCACTGTAAGTATTTAGAATGAGAAGTTTAGTCATAGGATCATACCTACCTGCCTTAGAATTAAAACTTCACTTCTAATCAGTACATCTTTATAGGATGCGTTCTTTCGTCACCGTGATGATTGTCCTGTCGATTCGTTTCGCATAACTCGGCTCAAGTGTTTCTAAGCGTCCATTTTTCATTCGGTTCCATTAGCTGTATCGGCGCTCCTTTAAAATCCGGAATAATGCGGAATAATCCAGTTTCGGGCGGCGATCGGCATTTGGCAGCGCTCCGGACAGATTATCGGTTTTTTTCTACTTTTTTTCGTCGGTTATTAACTCGCGTTAGCATTGCTTTTACAGGAGTAACACTTTCAGAGTAGTTTCCTTTTTTTTTCATACAATATGAGTCGACGGGCAGAGTTAAAACCTATTTTTTTTTGGGACACCCAAGACCAGTCAGATGGGCTTGTAAGGGAAAAAGGTTTGGCTTGACACGGACTTGTGGCCTTAAGTGGCAGTGGGCGGGGCACATTGCTCGCAGGACTGATGGCTGATGGGGCCAGAAAGTTCTGGAGTGGCGTCCGCGAACCGGTAGACGAGCTGTCGGTAGGCCTCCAACAAGATGGAGTGACGATCTTGTAAAGGTCGCGGGAATGCGGTGGATGCGAGTGTCACAGGACCGGTTTGAGTGGCGCGCCTTGGGGGAGGCCTATGTGTACTGGCTGAAATGATGATGATGATTACAGCTTAGGGATGTTGACGGCATCTGCTTTCTACTCATTTTCTTCCCGTTTAATCTCTTTAAAGTTCCGCTCCTCAAATGGAGCTCAAACAGAATGGAAAGCTCTTAAAGATGTCGTCCTAACTGGATACGGCAAAAGAGAGCAGTGACTGGTTTAGAACTGTTGCAAGGAAAGAAGAATGGATACGTAATGAATTGACTTCATCAACATACATAAACAAAGCGGCAAAGACAGTTGTTCCTATTAGTTAATATATGCTGTGTGTTAATTATATCGTTTTTTAAAGAGTTTGTGTAGAAACGGTCTTAAATCTTAGTCATCATCATCATCATATCAGCCGATACACGTCCTCTGCTGGACATAGGCCTCCCCAAGGCTCACCACTTCGACCGGTCCTATTCCGCTCGCATCCACCGACTTCCCGCGATCTTCACCAGGTCATCGCTCCACCTTGTAATGGAGGCCTACTGATAGATCGTCTTCCGAAATCCCACATTCTTAGTCACCAGCTGATAACAAACACGTCTTCATAACGCGACGCTGTGTTTTCCGATAGGCACATAACACAACCATTTAATTTTTATCAACACACATATTATAAATTCTCTATGATGCGTACAAAAATCGGTAGTAATGACATCCGTTATAACAGCGAGTTCTGTCAAAGCCAATTTCCTATCAATTATCTATATCCTTATTTCCGGTCAAACAGTAAAATTAATTTTACTAAATCGAATTCGATGCTGCAATGACGTTAAAATTTTGAACATCTTAGAGGATTTATAAAATGAGTGTAGATGGTTGTGTATGCAACTGTACATAATTAGACCTCAAAACACTCGTGCGCTATTATTATGAAACTCGCCTAGCGGCTCGTTTAATAAAACCCCACTCGTGGACCTTTATTATGTAGCAGTTACATAAACTACTATTACCTATATAACAATAAAACGATTATTATGTGCCGAGAGAAAACACAGCGTCACAGGAAGGGGCTTCCCGGTGAAGACAGCAATGACAACTGACAAACCGCTTCGCGTCTTCTGGTGAAGTGATGAACGACACTGAAAGCTGCGTTCGGAAACCTGCGTCGCGTTCGGAAATTGTAAATAAAAAGCTAACATTAAGATGAGTTGACACAGGGCTTCTTCATAATGCGACGTTGTGTTTTCTCTCGGCACATAATCATCGTTTTATTATTATGTAAAAAGATCAAGATCCGCCTGTTGTTTCCCTATTAAAATTTATAATATTTTATTTCTGTATTTTCTTCGATTTGTTTACTTAGGTATAAGGTGTCATTTATTTATTTAAACTTTATTGCACATTAGTAAAAGAAACTAATGCAAAATGTGAACTTAATGCCATAAGGCATTCTCTACCAGTTAATTTTTGGGCAAAACAGAAATTGTTGTGGCGGTGCAAAAAAAAGCCGTTATACAGTACACAAAAGAAAACATACTTATGAAACCAAAAAAAGACACCATAAATATAGATACACATACCTACTTATATAATAATAAGGCACATATACATAAATATATACACAGAAACATAAATATATGTATACACAATGGTGTTCAATAGAGTATTGTTGTTGTTGTTGTTAAATTTCGGCATTATTACGTAGCCTCTAAAACTGAACAAAGACTCCAACATTTCAATCTACAAAATTGAACAAGTTCAATCAATTCCCCTAAAAGTCGATGGAGTTGTGGGTAAAAACTAGTGTCCGACCGAAATTTCGGTTTCGGTTTCGGTTTCGGCCAGTTTCGGCCAAAAAATCAAGTTTCGGCCCGAGTTTCGGTTTCGGCCAAAAACGGCCGAACCTTTCGGCCGCGCCGAAACTTACAACATCGTACCTTATTTGAAATAATGTATTTTTTTCACTTTATAGGGTAGTTAAATTTTCAAACAGAACCTCTGTAACTGTGCTGAAATTTCATTGTGATAAATGTTTGAAAAAATCTTGGTCCGTGTGGTGCCGGCAAAGAATTGCACCACCCCCTCTCTTCCCGTGGGTGTCGTAAGAGGCGACTAAGGGATAAACCGGAGGATGGGCAGCAGCGTCCTCCGAGAACTACCTTCATCAAACTGCGGTCGCCAACCCGCCTGCCAAGCGTGGCGACTATGGCAATCCCCCCCAAGGGATCTATATACTTGGGACCAAGAAAGTGCCACAATCAATGCCCAGACCCCCAGTCCCCGGCGGCCCCGCTATTCCTGGCTCCAGTAGCGGCCATGGTAACGGCGGGGCAGGGGGTGCTAAAGTTAATCCCCGGCAGAGACCCGGCTACCAAAACCGACGACCCTTGGCCCTGGCAACATACAACTGCCGTACGCTGCGGACTGACGAAAAGATACTAGAACTGGAGGAAGAATTGAGCAGGTTACGTTGGGGAATCATAGGATTATCAGAAGTCCGGAGAGAGGGGGAGGACATGATAACCCTGAAGTCCGGTAACCTGTTCTATTTCCGGGAGGGCGACCAACAGTCCCAGGGAGGTGTCGGGTTTATCGTCCACAAGTCCCTCGCAAACAATGTGGTGAAGATCGAGAGTGTGTCGACCAGGGTAGCGTGCCTTGTACTCAGAATAACCCAACGATATTCGTTGAAGGTTCTACAGGTTTACGCTCCGACCTCGACGCACTCCGACGATGAGGTGGAGGCTATGTATGAGGACATTTCCAGAGCCATGCATACCTCCAGAACTCACTTCACAGTTGTTATGGGGGACTTCAACGCGAAATTAGGCCCCTGGTGACGACGGAATTACAGCCGAACTCCTGAAGGCTGCTGGTAAACCAGTCCTTAAGGCCCTTCAGACCCTGTTAAATCCGTCATTCAT
The DNA here is from genome assembly GCA_963971205.1 of Aethes cnicana. Classification (NCBI taxonomy): domain Eukaryota; kingdom Metazoa; phylum Arthropoda; class Insecta; order Lepidoptera; family Tortricidae; genus Aethes; species Aethes cnicana. The sequence continues at coordinate 11,278,888 of OZ020289.1, read as the reverse complement.
GAAGGGAGAACGCCGCGAGCATGGAACAGAAGTGTGGTGGTGCTCTTCTTCAAAATAGGTGATAACACCTTGTTGAAGAATTATAGACCCATCTCATTTCTGAGCCATGTTTACAAGCTGTTTTCGAAAGTCATTACGAACCGTCTCGCGCGCAGGTTTGACGAATTCCAGCCTCCCGAACAAGCCGGCTTCCGAAAAGGTTATAGTACCGTAGAACACATACATGCGTTGCGGCAGGTTGTACAGAAGACCGAAGAGTATAACCTCCCCCTTTGCCTTGCATTTGTGGACTACGAGAAAGCCTTCGATTCGATCGAGACTTGGGCTGTGCTGCAGTCTCTCCAGAGGTGCCAAGTTGACTACCGGTACATCGAAGTGTTGAAGTGTTTGTACGAAAATGCCACCATGTCCGTTCGACTACAGGACCAGACCACGAAGCCTATTCCACTGCAGCCGGGAGTCAGACAAGGAGACGTGATCTCTCCGAAGCTGTTCACCGCTGCATTGGAGGATGCTTTCAAGGTGCAGGACTGGAAAGGTCGAGGCATCAATGTTAATGGCGAGTACATCTCTCACCTTCGATTTGCCGACGATATTGTAGTCATGGCTGAGACCATGGAGGACCTCAGTATTATGCTCGCTGACCTCAGCAGAGTTTCCGATCGAGTTGGTCTTAACATGAACATGGACAAGACGAAAATTATGTCTAATGTCCATGTTGTGCCAACTCCCGTAATAATCGGAGGCTCTGCGCTCGAAGTTGTTGACCATTATGTATACCTGGGACAAACAGTCCAGTTAGGTAGGTCCAATTTCGAGAAAGAGGTCAATCGTCGAATCCGACTCGGCTGGGCAGCGTTCGGGAAGCTTCGCAGTGTCTTTTCGTCCAAATTACCGCAGTGTCTCAAGTCGAAAGTCTTCGACCAGTGTGTGTTGCCAGTGATGACTTATGGTTCCGAGACGTGGGCGCTTACGATGGGCCTCATAAGAAGGCTCAAAGAAACTCAGAGGGCAATGGAGAGGGCTATGCTCGGGGTTTCTCTGCGTGATAGAATCAGAAATGAGGATATCCGCAGTAGAAGTAGGTGACCCCAGTCACCGACATAGCCCGAAGAATTGCGAGCCTTAAGTGGCAGTGGGCGGGGCACATTGCTCGCAGGACTGATGGCCGATGGGGCCGGAAAGTTCTCGAGTGGCTCCCGCGAACCGGGAGACGAGCTGTCGGTAGGCCTCAAACAAGATGGAGCGACGACCTCGTGAAGGTCGCGGGAAACCGCTGGAAGCAAGTAGCACAGGACCGGTCTGAGTGGCGAGCCTTGGGGGAGGCCTATGTCCAGCAGTGGACGTCTTTCGGCTGAAATGATGATGATGATGATGAAATCTTTGAAAGTAGAAACCTGTAATTATAGGTCGGCGAGATATTAATTTTAGAAAAAAACGGGCTTACTAACATTTTTTCGACTTTTTAAGGACTTTTATTTTAATTTTATAAAAGGTTCGGTTTCGGTTTCGGTTTCGGCCGAAACTACAATGAAACCGAACCTTCGGTTTCGGTTTCGGTTTCGGCAAAATAACATGTTTCGGTCGGTCACTAGTAAAAACGCTATTCATGGGGCTAGTGAAGACAAATGGACGCGGCGGGGAAAGGTTGGCCGGGGGACATTTGTTTGCCCCAGGGGCACTTTTGGATGTTTTACGCGCCATTTAGTGAGGGTACTTTGAATGTACGCACTTTCAATTTAAGGGGTATAACTCAACGGGGTATCTGAGATATGTGTTACAAAAGGATTTTACTTTTAAAGCAGGAGGTATTACTACTACTACTACAGCCTATTTGCGTCCCACTGCTGGGCACAGGCCTCCTCTCATCACGAGAGGGTTTGGGCTAGTCCCCACGCGGGCCCAGTGCGGATTGGGGACTTCACACACATCTTTGAATTACTTCGCAGTTGCGTGCAGGTTTCCTCACGATGTTTTCCTTCACCGAAAAGCACAGTGGTTAATTCAAATTGAATTTCGCACATAAGTAAACTTAGAGGTGCGAGCCGGAATCGAACCCTCGACCCTCGGCATGAGAGGCGGTAGGTCGAACCACTAGGCCACCACGGCTTCGATAGATATTAGTACAGTTGAAAGCAGAAACTAGGTAGGTACTTACCTTTTCAAGTACTTGCTTGTATGGATAAGCTCGCATTTGTACATGTGTCTCTTCTCTGTATTGATAATTGTATTTGTGTGTTTTTTTCTGTACAATAAAGTCTTACTTACTTACTTAGTTCAAGTAGGTTTGGCTTAAAACCGGAATAACTATGAATTTCATTCCTAACTATTTATATTGAGTTTCTTATTTGTTATTATTTATTTTATTAGTTGGAGGAGACTTATTACTCAAACTTGACTTTTCAAAGGTTGTCTGGAAGATAGCGCTGTTTAGCGATAAGTCCGCCTGTTGTTTACCTGTAAACCATGTATCCATTCTGTTTTTTTTCTGTATTTTTTTATGGTGTTGAATAAGGAGCATTGTTGTTATTGTTGTTGTTGTTAATCATCAGTATCTTTCTTTATTTTTTAAATAACAAGAAATATTTTTAATAGTAAAGTTCAAAGGATGATCTGAGATAAGTTTTCCAAAAGAAAGGGTTAAAATATCTGTCATTGATACGAATCCTTAATATTCTTTGAAGAAAAGCATTTCAAAATGAAACTAAAATCTTGGACATTTTAAAAACTGACCCCACTCAAATGCTGCTAACAGTTGATTTGACAGACAATTTGAAATTAGTTATTGAGAAATATTTTTCACTTTTACAAATTCTAATAACTACAAGTTTAAATTCTTTTATGGCATTTATGATGATAATTATTTTTTAGAATTGCTCCTATTTGCAGTGTTTATTTTTCTTTGTTTTATACATACCTAAATTAAAATATCAAATAGGCTCTAAGAGTTTGTTTTTGTGCAAATTATATTTTTGTTTATGTTCTCGGCCATGTAAATTATGAAAAATAATTAAGTTTTATTCAATAAATCAATCGACTGATTAACATTTAACTTTAACGCAGAGTTTTTAACCATTCCTCTTCAATATTTTAAATTAAAAAGATTGCTTGTATTTTCTTGATATTTAGCCTAATAAGATATGATTTTTGGGAAACTATCAAATATTATCTGGGTCTCAAACTATCTCCATTCTAAAATAATATAAATCAGTTAAATGATTTAAGCGTGATATAGTGACAGACATAGTTACAAACCAACTCAATGTAAGAGTTTTCGAAAGTAAATTTATATCCCACTGAACATTATTACTACTACTACAGCCTATTTGCGTCCCATTGCTGGGCACAGGCCTCCTCTCATCACGAGAGGGTTTGGGCTACAGTCCCCACGCGGGCCCAGTATACAGCAGTGCAGTGCAGTGAAGCCGTGGTGGCCTAGTGGTTCGACTTACCGCCTCTCGTGCAAAGGGTCGGGGGTTCGATTCCGGCTCACACCTATAAGTTTACTTATGAACATTATTACGATAAAAAATATTACGATGAGCTCTACAATTTTTCAGTTAAAAATTACAAGTAGCTTCTTCACAAGCAATTTACTTAAAACGTGGAACAAGTCAGGGAATTCTTTGAAGCCTGTACAAAGTGCAGTACCGCGACACGATAAAATAAAGATATGAAAACAACATGGCGGTTGGCGGTCGCATCGCGCTTTGAGAAAATGTCGCCTTAAGCTTAACATGACAGCGCAGTAGTTCCATAAAAACAGTAACTAAAAATGAATGAATACATATCTGCCAACAGACACTCGCAGAGGGCATGGGATAATCCACGATTCTAGGCAACCCGCGTTTTTTTTTGGTAGTCTGGACGATTCATACCGACCTCGAGTTTTTGCCGTATTCTCCAACGAAGCAGGTCCTCTGCTACGCGCACTTCCTTCCCGCAATTGACGGTGTATAGTATAAATTGAATACTAAACAAACATCTATGACTCGCCTAAAATAACAGTCGTGCTCATCATACAATGTTTGCCCATCTGGATTCGAATCCGCAACCCACAGTAGGCAGGGTCACACCACCTGGAGACAATCCGATCGTCCGTTCTGGCGTACCTATGAGAAATGATGACTTCTAGATCATTTCCAGATACGGTTTTTGTCATGAGGTTATGACTAAACGTAGTGTTGTACCATTATAACGGTGAAAACCCTTACCACAGCCTTTACGAATTAATTCAAATATCTGTGCTAAGTGTAGATAAGGGGATTTACCGCAGCATCAGATTAACCGAAGAAACATTAAGTAAGTACCTCTATATCAGTACACTAATTAACACGCATGTAGTGTAGGGCAGTTTCATAAATAAAAAAAGCTTTCAATATCAATTTACAGTGAGTTATAATAGGTAATATCTTGAGCATGAAAATGCAACATAATATTCTTACATACACAAAAGCACTTAAGTCTTTGTTTAATATTCTGTGTGCCATACCAGTGTTCGCTCGCGTCGCGAGTGGACCTGAAAATTAGTCAGAATGAGCTTGTGAAACGACCTCTTTACAGGCCTTCTTAACTGCCAGTGTCATTTGGAACACAGCTCACTAACAGTTAAAGACGCTATTTAAACACGTAACTTTGAATTTGGAACAAAAAGTTGCCATTTTATTTGAAATTAGAACGAGCATCTTTTTACATGACTTCTAAACAGCCAGGATCATATTTTGGATCTTACTAACGGTTTTGGACGCTGTGTTACAGAATGGCCGTTTGATCAAATGGTCGTTTGGTTTTTGAAGAAAGACCAAAGTGAGAAGGTAATAATTATTGAGTGAAATTGCAATTAAAATCAAAGTAATTTTTTTATACCAATGGTATAGGCGCAAACGAGCGCACAGCCCACCTGATGGGAAGTGGTCACTGGGTCAAAAGTTTTGTAATTTCAATATAAACTGACAGGATTAAATGACGTGTAAAATTGTGTATGCATTCCGTACAATTTTATAGGCTAGGTACCTACATACGTTGTATTTCATACGAGCCTTTGAGACAAAGCGCCCGATGGCTCGAGAAATCGGTTCCAAAACGATTTCCAGTGATGACTCCAAAATGGCATACAAGTGAGGAACTTAAGCGATTTATCACTTTCCTGATTAAAAGATACGATTTAAATTCGTGGCTCTCAGGAAAAAAGAGTCTATATTCAACAGTCAAAACAAAAAAAATTGCTAGATTAAGTTACGTATCACCCGCATACTTAGAATTCATCAGTTCAGATCAGTTTTATAATTAGCCCAACCCCTCTTGTCATGAGAGGAGGCCTGTGCCCAGCACTGGGAAGTAAATAGGCTGTAGTAGTAGTAGTAGCTATAATTATTGTAGGTACTAACTTTTTCCCGCGACTGCGTGGATTTCGGCTATCGCATTCCCGTGGGAACTATGCGTTTTTTCCAGGATAAAAATAGCCCATGGCCTGCTCCAGGAGTCAGGACTATATCAGTTTCTCGGGCGTGCCTTTGTGTAAGATGTGCTGTATGACGTCATCAATTTCACGTGCTCCCCTGCCGCGAGACCGTCTATTACCTAATACCCCTAGCACATACATAATAGGTAGAAATAATACGCCTTCACATTTCATAATGCTTCAATTTATTTATTTATCAATTTTATTTACACAGCTTTACAGTATGACATAAATGTACTGGTAAATTAAATGTAGGTACACATTACTAAAGTAAAAACATATAGCTTAATAAATAACACTGGATTCTGTTTTATCCATCATCTCACAATATTTAAGGCATTCACAGCAAACAGCCACCCATCGCCAAGCAAACACATCACATTCTGGTGCTGATGCCAGTAGCGCATTCAGAATTCCGAGAGCACGGACCAGAGGAGAATTCCTACACGACACAGTGCGTGTCACTGGCACGGCCAGAAGAGGGCGGACGCGAGGTCTGAGGGTCACTTCGCGAACATCAGGTCAATGTATTTATTACATGAGTTGAGAGTGTTGGTGGTGCTTTTCAAATACTTTGAAGCGATTTGCATTGTGGAGGTGCGACTTCCTATGGTAGATTATCTCTACTATACTTACGTACCAGTAGCGCCCCCCCCCGCACGAACACAAGTTGCCTTACACCGCCCGCGGCGCACGTGCGCGTCTTTACTAAAGCAAAACCGACCGGAACGCACACGTATTTGTATTACTACTACTACTACAGCCCCTCTCTTCCCGTGGGTGTCGTAAGAGGCGACTAAGGGATAAACCGGAGGATGGGCAGCAGCGTCCTCCGAGAACTACCTTCATCAAACTGCGGTCGCCAACCCGCCTGCCAAGCGTGGCGACTAAGGCAATCCCCCCCAAGGGATAAAACTGGAACGATGAGGCCACAATTAAAACCCAGACCCCCAGTCCCCGGCGGCCCCGCTATTCCTGGCTCCGGTAGCGGCCATGGTAACGGCGGGGCAGGGGGTGCTAGAGTTAATCCCCGGCAGAGACCCGGCTACCAAAAACGACGACCCTTGGCCCTGGCAACATATAACTGCCGTACACTGCGGACCGACGAAAAGGTACTGGAACTGGAGGAAGAATTGAGCAGGTTACGTTGGGGAATCATAGGGTTGTCAGAAGTCCGGAGAGAGGGGGAGGACATGATAACCCTGAAGTCCGGTAACCTGTTCTATTTCCGGGAGGGCGACCAACAGTCCCAGGGAGGTGTCGGGTTTATCGTCCACAAGTCCCTCGCAAACAATGTGGTGAAGATCGAGAGTGTGTCGACCAGGGTAGCGTGCCTTGTACTCAGAATAACACAACGATATTCGTTGAAGGTTATACAGGTTTACGCTCCGACCTCGACGCACTCCGACGATGAGGTGGAGGCTATGTATGAGGATATTTCCAGAGCCATGCATAGCTCCAGAACTCACTTCACAGTTGTTATGGGGGACTTCAACGCGAAACTAGGCAAACAAGACGGTGAAGAGCTGAGAGTGGGGCAATTTGGAGTAGGGCGCAGGAATCACCGGGGCCACCTACTGGCTGGTTTCATGGAGAAGGAGGGACTCTATATGATGAACTCCTTCTTCAAGAAACGTGAGCACAGAAAGTGGACCTGGATGAGCCCTGATGGTGTAACGAGGAATGAGATAGACTTTATCATGTCGACGAGGAAGCAGATATTCGATGATGTCTCAGTGATCAATTCGGTTAAGTCCGGGAGCGATCACCGTATGGTACGAGGCACATTGAATATCCAAGTGAAGCTTGAGAGATCTCGACTGATAAAGTCTACGCTCCGCCCGGCACCGGCCCAGCTCCAAAACCCCGAGAGCTTTCAGCTCGAACTCCAAAACCGTTTTGCTTGCCTAGAAAGCGACGTGGACGATTACAACGACGGGTTTGTGGAAGCTGTCCATACGGTTGGGTCCAAGTTCTTCAAGACCCGCCGTACAAGAACCAAGAAAATCTCAGACTCAACCCTAAAGCTCATGGAGGTGAGGCGTGAGATGATTCTGCAGTCTTCAGGTGACGCTAGTCATTATCGGCAGCTCAATAGGCAGATCTCGAAGTCTCTGAAGCGTGATATACGCCGATTCAATACCAACAGTATTGAAAAGGCTATTGAGCGTAACAGAGGCTCGAAGGTGTTTGCCAAAGATCTGTCTATTGGCCAAAGCCAATTGACAAAACTGAAGACCGAAGACGGCAGGATCGTCTCATCCAAACCGGAGCTGTTGGGAGAAGTCGAGAAGTTCTATGGGCAGTTATACACGACAATCCGAACACCCGTCGCTGATCCAGCTAAAGACCCTAGAGCTAGATTAACCCGACACTATACCGAAGATATCCCGGACGTCAGCCTGTACGAGATTAGTATGGCTCTCAAACAGCTTAAGAACGGCAAAGCCCCCGGTGATGACGGAATTACAGCTGAACTCCTGAAGGCGGGTGGTAAACCAGTCCTTAAGGCCCTTCAGACGCTGTTTAATTCCGTCATTCATGAAGGGAGAACGCCGCGAGCATGGAACAGAAGTGTGGTGGTGCTCTTCTTCAAAAAAGGTGATAACACCTTGTTGAAGAATTATAGACCCATCTCACTTCTGAGCCATGTTTACAAGCTGTTTTCGAGAGTCATTACGAACCGTCTCGCGCGCAGGTTTGACGAATTCCAGCCTCCCGAACAAGCCGGTTTCCGAAAGGGCTATAGTACCGTAGACCACATACATGCGTTGCGGCAGGTTGTACAGAAGACCGAAGAGTATAACCTCCCCCTTTGCCTTGCATTTGTGGACTACGAGAAAGCCTTCGATTCGATCGAGACTTGGGCTGTGCTGCAGTCTCTCCAGAGGTGCCAAGTTGACTACCGGTACATCGAAGTGTTGAAGTGTTTGTACGAAAATGCCACCATGTCCGTCCGACTACAGGACCAGACCACGAAGCCTATTCCACTGCAGCGGGGAGTCAGACAAGGAGATGTGATCTCTCCGAAGCTGTTCACCGCTGCATTGGAAGATGCTTTCAAGGTGCTGGACTGGAAAGGTCGAGGCATCAATGTTAATGGCGAGTACATCTCTCACCTTCGATTTGCCGACGATATTGTAGTCATGGCTGAGACCATGGAGGACCTCAGTATTATGCTCGCTGACCTCAGCAGAGTTTCCGATCGAGTTGGTCTTAAAATGAACATGGACAAGACGAAAATTATGTCTAATGTCCATGTTGTGCCAACTCCCGTAATAATCGGAGGCTCTGCGCTCGAAGTTGTTGACCATTATGTATACCTGGGACAAACAGTCCAGTTAGGTAGGTCCAACTTCGAGAAAGAGGTCAATCGTCGAATCCGACTCGGCTGGGCAGCGTTCGGGAAGCTTCGCAGTGTCTTTTCGTCCAAATTACCGCAGTGTCTCAAGTCGAAAGTCTTCGACCAGTGTGTGTTGCCAGTGATGACTTATGGTTCCGAGACGTGGGCGCTTACGATGGGCCTCATAAGAAGGCTCAAAGTCACTCAGAGGGCAATGGAGAGGGCTATGCTCGGGGTTTCTCTGCGTGATAGAATCAGAAATGAGGATATCCGCAGTAGAACTAGGGTCACCGACATAGCCCGAAGAATTGCGAGCCTTAAGTGGCAGTGGGCGGGGCACATTGCTCGCAGGACTGATGGCCGATGGGGCCGGAAACTTCTCGAGTGGCGCCCGCGAACCGGGAGACGAGCTGTCGGTAGGCCTCCAACAAGATGGAGCGACGACCTCGTGAAGGTCGCGGGAAACCGGTGGAAGCAAGTAGCACAGGACCGGTCTGAGTGGCGAGCCTTGGGGGAGGCCTATGTCCAGCAGTGGACGTCTTTCGGCTGAAATGATGATGATGATGATGACTACTACAGCCTATTTGCGTTCCACTGCTGGGCACTGGCCTCCTCTCATCACGAGAGGGTTTGGGCTATAGTCCCCACGCGGGCCCAGTGCGACTTCACACACATCTTTGAATTACTTCGCAGTAGCGTGCAAGATGCTTTCCTTCACCGAAAAGCTCAGTGGTAAATTCAATTTAATTTCGCACATAAGTAAACTTAGAGGTGCGAGCCGGAATCGAAGCCCCGACCCTCTGCATGAGAGGCGGTAGGTCGAACCACTAGGCTACCATGGCTTTTTTACGTATTTGTACACTATATTATTTTAGTGTGGAGATTACGTTCAGTTTGTATGGAGTGTCGGGGGTGCCCCCAGGGTGCGTTGAAATTAACAAGCTATAAACATACAGGTACGCATTTATAATACTCGTATATTAGTATGTATGTACAAATTGTACACAGCTATTGACAAAAAAAAAAAGATTCAGAAAACCTATTTCATAAACTAGTGGAGGATAGTTATAATTATACTTAGGAGTCTCTTCCGCTTACTCCCATATTTTAAATACAATCCAGTTTCAATTCAAAGATGGACGAGAGTTCAACCGAACCGAATACTGCTCGAGGCTATGTTCGTATATTATGCTTCCTTAAGTATCAAATGGTATGGTCTACAAAGTATCAGAGAAAATCAAAATGGTTCACTGACGTCTGAATAGATTTGGCAGTTGCAAATAGAGAGAACGTTTTGGCAATGGAGTGTGGAATGTGTCTTGATAAGGAGCGCAATCTTATATGGCAAAGTTGAAAACGTGTTCAGTGGATTTGATAAGCAACAAAACAAAACACACTCTCCTCACAACCGTTTTCGCTGCATTTTCGCCTCAGCAGTGCCATCTCAAGTCGCTACTGCAGACTATCCGCCTAGGTGGCTTGACACTTCTGGCGACCATAGCGCCCCAAACCTACCCGATTTGGTGTCCACTTTTGGACGTTTTGGAGATTGCGCTCCTTTACTTCAATCCTCCATAGTTTTTCCCAATGCTGTCAAAAGTCAGTATTCGATGTCCTTAGCGGCATCACGTTTGGCCTCAATACGAGTTTTATACGAGTGGCGCGCAGGTTCAATTTCGTATAGAAAAACTAAACCTCGCCCTTTGGCAGTCGTAAAGAAATCTACATAATTCGACTGAAACATCAAATTCGTTACCGGCTTATTTCTTTCCAATGTTTCAATTTTCGAGGCGCGTTCCGTAATAAAAACGTTGTTAAATGTTTAATTGAAATGAAACCAGACAATTAAGAAATGCTTTTTTTATATTCCGTAACAAAATGCAGAAGACCGGAGATTCGGAAAGCTGACGTCGAATTTAATTATCGTGTAAAAGTGTCGACGTAGTAGTTAACGATAGAATTTATTTTCACGTGACATTGTAATTTGTGTAACTGGAGTAAGAAATTATGAGCGCGTTGAGTTTTAATAGCAGTTTCACATAAATATGGTAATCGTCTGTTTGGGAGGGCTGCGGAGACGTCAAAAGGTCTCTAGTCTTTAAGAATTGAAACTATCATAGTTTTATTTTAAAGGAAAGCTTCCAATGTCTTACTTGAAACTTTAATGCAAAAAACCATTTAATAGTTATAATAGTTATTTGTTATGCAAGGCTGTTGTTTGCTGTGAGTGCGTGATCGAGACCCGAGTGAACGAAGGATTCTAGGGTTGAACCACGAGCGAAGCGAGTGGTTCAAATATAGAATCCTGAGTGTAACGAGGGTTTCACGGCACGAGACCGCAAACGACTTTGCTGCTGAGCGCAACACAAAATTTTTCACTTCACGCGCGATTTTTCGGGAAGAAGACTTACGAGTAGTTCGGCGTCACGTACAGTTTGTGCTAACTCTGGAGGAGTTAAATTCGTATCTTCATCGCTAGAATCGCTCATATCTTCTTTATTACTTCGTATAGGTAGTCTAAATTACAAAACCAGCAATCTAAAACTTTTTTTTGTTTTTTTTTTCCGGAGGTTGCGTTCCAAATCACTCCTACTCGTAATTCAAGATTCAATTATTCATTGAATACAGTTAAAATATACAGATATTTAAGTATTTTTGTGATAAAACATAGTGAAATAATGAAATACATCTGAAACGGTGTATATTAATATACTTTTATTAATGATGATATTAAGTAAATTGAACCTTTATTTTAATAAAACTCTCACGACGAATTGCGTTTCAGAACGTATCGTTGTTTTTTTTAATGTGACAGTGGCGTCATGCGTCGTTCGAATTTCAAAAACACTTTCCACGCTAGCGGATAAAAACAACTTTTGCGCTCGGATATCAAGCTGCAAAACGACCACTTTCGAGCCAGTGAGGTGAAAAATCATTTTTCTCAAACATGCTCGGAAATGTTCGTGTTACTTTCAAAAAAAGAAGACGCGAGGCTGTCCATTGCCGGCCTTGGCCAGCAAAAACATTATTGTCGTGTGTGTTTTTTTTTAATTCGCTTGCTATTTGAGACACCTCTAGAAACTGACAAATCCATGGAGGTAATAAGTACAACTTCCATGGCCAAATCATCCACGATCATGGAAGTAGTAAATACTGATGTGGGGTAAGTGCGCCTAAATTTATTTCGCCCCTAAGCCTTGTAAACAGCCAACTACTAGTTGAGTAATATTTATAGGTTTCTATATATTCGTGTTAGGCGCACTTACCCCATCCTGGCGCACTTGCCCCGAAACTGACAAATCCATGGAGGTAATAAGTACAACTTCCATGGCCAAATCATCCACGATCATGGAAGTAGTAAATACTGATGTGGGGTAAGTGCGCCTAAATTTATTTCGCCCCTATGCCTTGTAAACAGCCAACTACTAGTTGAGTAATATTTATAGGTTTCTATATATTTGTGTTAGGCGCACTTACCCCATCCTGGCGCACTTGCCCCGAAACTGACAAATCCATGGAGGCAATAAGTACAACTTCCATGGCCAAATCATCCACGATCATGGAAGTAGTAAATACTGATGTGGGGTAAGTGCGCCTAAATTTATTTCGCCCCTATGCCTTGTAATCTGCCAACTACTAGTTGAGTAATATTTATAGGTTTTGATATATTTATCTTAGGCGCACTTACCCCATCCTGGCGCACTTGCCCCGACTGACCTTACGTATTTCCTCGCTGTTTGAGAAAAGCATTATATATACCTCGGCCGCAATTGCGATTGCCGGACTCGTACTAATAGAAGGCTTCGCTTCGCTCAGCCTTCTACCTGACTCGTCCGGCAATGCGCTACTTGGAGGCCTCTGCAATAATGTACTATTATTCTATTTAATTTGTGTCTTAAGAACAGATGAAGACAATTTCTAATAACATGTACTACCTAAGTTATGTTTTGTTCCATCAAGTATTTATGCCAGACTCCACGCAAGTAAATCCATGAAAATCCACGAAATACAAATGTAAAACCTTAACACTTTCCGCAAACTCCGTATAAAACGCTAGGGGAAAAACTTTCTGGCGCAGATGAAAAAAATCACGTAAGACATACCATCAAAGTAACGACTCTGAAAATTGAAATTCTACGCACGCGGCACGCATAAAGTTGTAACTTCGTGCGCTCGTTTTATACTAGTCGTGTAATACAGCTTTTTACTGAACTATAATAATTGTAATTCAGCATCTGCTTTCAATGCTGTTTTTTGTGGGTAGTAATAATGTTAGGTGATTTTAATACTTTTAGGGGTTGCATACAGTGTGTGATTTCTATACTACTACTACAGCCTATTTGCGTCCCACTGCTGGGCACAGGCCTCCTCTCATCACGAGAGGGTTTGGGCTATAGCCCCCACGCGGGCCCAGTGCGGATTGAGGACTTCACACACATCTTTGAATTAATTCGCAGATGCGTGCAGGTTTCCTCACGATGTTTTCCTTCACTGAAAAGCACAGTGGTTAATTCAAATTGAATTTCGCACTAAGTAAACTTAGAGGTGCGAGCCGGAATCGAACACCCCACCCTCTGCATGAGAGGCGGTAGGTCGAACCACTAGGCCACCACGGCTTCAAACTGACTGCCATAAGAATACTGCAATTTTATCCACATATGTAAAGCAAAACATAACAGCGCCAATCCTGTCACTACATTTTTGAATTGAATTTTTCACTGTACCAGACTGATATCAAAAATCACTTGACATCATTTAATTATTACCTGTTTGAATCACACAAATCACAAAACTAACTCTCTAACATGTTTTATTAAATTGATTACGAACTGTGTTTATGGTGTTTATCAACAAGCATAATGTGATTGACACTTCAAAATTCAAATCAATGAATGTGAAGTTGCAATCGATACTTAATTAAAAATAAAAATACTGCGTTTCCGCCTCCTTAAGTTTTAAATTTTTCGTGGGGACTATAGCCCAAACCCTCTCGTGATGAGAGGAGGGCTGTGCCCAGCAGTGGGACATACGAGTAACATTGGCAATGTGGTGGTCATTTGGGACAATATGCTGGTGTCTTTGTTTATAAAAAATCTGGCGTTGGCTTAAAAATACCATGAAAATTTACTGAAAAGAATTTAGACAAAACCCTTTCTAAATGAACGTGTGAAATTCAACATTTTTCATAGAAATTTTTTTCTGGTGAAATGCATACGCTAAAATCTCAATGACGTTGCCTGATGGTTTAATTTCGCTTGCTGCAGAGTTTTGCAGTTTTGTGGGTAGGTGTAAGGGTCATTGACCTCCTTCCAATTTCACAGAGGAATGTTTGCTTTGGAACGAACGGGACAAAAATAATTTGATGAAAACAATTAGTCAAAACATAATTTTTATTTTGCATTTTTAGCGTTCCGTTTTTAAAGTTTCGTATTTGAATACATATAATAAAGTAACTCCTTGCGATCACTTTTCATCATCCATTATTTACCGCTTACTACTACTGCCCATATATTTGTGTCCCACTGCTGGGCACAGGCCTCCTCTCATCACGAGAGGGTTTGGGCTACAGTCCCCACGCGGGCCCAGTGCGGATTGGGGAATTCACACACATTTTTGAATCACTTCGCGCATTTACCACTTACCTACATATATGTATATAGGGTCAAGCAAAACGTTATGAGTGTTATGACGATATTTTAACCCAGTATCAGTTATCGATTTTAAGCATGTTTTTGATTTTTTGAGTTTTTTCGAGTTAGTAAAAAATATGGTATGGCCCAGTATGGGATTGCTGGTGTGAGCGATACGAAAAAAAATTTGTATGGGATACAGCATGCAATTTTTTTTTCCAACTCCAAAAAAATTTAAAACCTAAAAAACATGCTTAGAATCGATAGCTGATTCTGTGGGTAAAATATTGTCACAACGTTTCGCTTGACCCCGTATAGGTAATATATTTTAGCATCATTTTAGATATTGCGCTCCCGCACACGACATGTTTGTTACATGCGTACAGGCATCAAGGAAGCGTCGAGATATTATTATGTACAGTACCTAAAGTACTTACAGTAATGAGTGATGTATATATAGAGCGATGGACCGTTCCGTGCTGGGAATGTCCATACGCGATTGAGTGCGAAATGACGCCATCCGTTAGCAAACCGAGGCCGTAGATGTGAGCCACAGAGGCCCGGTTCCTATATCCACGAAACGCCTCGTTTTGCCTACGGACGGTTGATTTTTGACATTTGTTCCATAGAGAATCTGTCAAATTTTAACCGTCCGTAGGCAAAACGAGGCGTTACGTGGATATAGGAACCGGCCCAGAGTCGCACGTCTCAAGTAGGTATTGTAGGGTCCCATAGAAGAAGTAAGGTAAACTTAGAATGACAACCTTCAAACAAATCAGCGTACACCCGAAGTGTTAAATGCGATAATAGCTAGTAGCGGTGCCTAGGTAGTCTGGATACAAATTTGAATTTTAGCTACATCTAGATAGCGCTGTACAGGCGAAGTATGAAAATTTTAAGCTCCCTGATTATTTCCGATGTACGCCGTTGTGTGACATAAGGAGTTTGACAGTTTAGACCGGGTATGGAGAAAAGGAAGCGTAGTCAGGCCACTAGCAAGATAGGCTGATGATATCAGAGCACATCTAGGCCTGAGGTGGATGGAAGCTACCACCAGTAGAGAGAGATGGTACCTATAAGTAAGTAGGATTCAGGCGTCGCTCACACAATCAATCCCATATAATTTTTTTTTTTTACCAACTCGAAAAAAATTAAAGACCTATACAATATACTTAGAATCGATAGCCGATACTGTAGGTTAATTATTTGCCATATTTTCTGACCCACCGTGTATATGGAGAGGCAAATGCTCAGCAGTGGGCAAATATATACTGAAGAAGAAGAAGATAATACCTACAATCATTCTAATGACTTCACAATGGAGTCGCTGTCCATGAACTTATGTTCGATCTTAAATGTACCTTATGTACCACCAAAGGTATTGGAAATTGACTTCTTGCTAACATATTTAGTGACTTCTCTGTCATCAGTGATGACAAATTTCACAAGTGGGTCAGCACTAAAACACTTGGTATAAGGACTTCCTAGTATAAACATAATAATGTATTTAAATCGATAGTTGAAATACTACAGTATACTCACGGCCCGTCTGTCGAGAACAAGACCGAGTTAGCATACATTTTGCATACTGCACATGCACAAGCCGTCCTAACTGAGTTCCACTGAGACGATGCAGTCCCGAATTGTAAACGGCGATACATTTTCATGCAAACGTTTCGAAGTGTACCTAAACTGTATGAAAATCATGGTTTAAAATGTTTCCTGATCTATTGAGAAGTGGATTTTGGTTGTTCTAACTATGGATGGAGTGGTCAAATGCTCACCGTCACCTACAATTGACTTACAATTGATTAACTTTTTCAGCACGTCTATTTTATTAGCTATCTAGTACGGTCTTCTATCTACTTAGAAAGTTGGAAAATGCAATGCAAAATGAAACATCGGCCGCGTGGAATTTATCATCTCTTTCCCGCTGGAAGTATCCGTTTTCCAGGATAAAAATTAGCCAATCTCGTTCCCCGGAACTCCAACTATATCCATACCGAATTTCATCTATATCGGTCCAGTGGTGTAAGCGTGAAGAGATAACAGACAGACGGAAAGAGAGCGTTACTTTACCATTTTTTAGCATTAGTATGGATTACGTACATACATTCCGTACTCAAAAATATTCAGCTCCCATTTTTTGCTAATTAAACATAACACAAACATTCCACGTCACCTGTTTTGACGGCCACGGGTGTTAAGTGCGAGCCGCAATGTAAGGTGACGATACTTCCCGGTTTTGGCGGGACAATCTGTTTCTTGATTCATTTAAACGCGACTTAATTAAATATTACCTAGTCAAGAAGATACTTTTATCAGTCTGTGTGGTATAAAATTCATTGTTTAAAAAAGTTTTGTCCAACATTTCGTTTCATAATCATCTTCATATCGGCCCAGACATCCATCGCTTAATGTACTTGTAGCCTTATCCAAGGCTAACCACTCAGACAGGTGATGTGCTACTTTTCATGTTTCAAATTGGTATTTGGTATAGGTGTAAAAATACAGGCATCCCAATCAAACGCATAGTTCCCGCAAGAACGATATAACCGAATTCCAACGTTCTAAGCGAAGTCGCAGGCAGAAGCTAGTTTATAATATTCTTCTTCTTCTAGTGCCTCTCCAACTAGTGAAGATTGGCAGTCAGCTCTGCATCTACTACTACTACAGCCTATTTGCGTCCCACTGCTGGGCACAGGCCTCCTCTCATCACGAGATCGAGAGGGTTTGGGCTATAGTCCCCAGGCGGGCCCAGTGCGGATTGGGGACTTCACACACATCTTTGAATGACTTCGCAGATGCGTGCAGGTTTCCTCACGATGTTTTTCCTTCACCGAAAAGCTCAGTGGTAAATTCAAATAGAATTTCGCACATAAGTAAACTTAGAGGTGCGAGCCGGAATCGAACCCCCGACCCTCGGCATGAGAGGCGGTAGGTCGAACCACTAGGCCACCACGGCTTCTCTGCATACTTCGCCCGATCCTTGGCAATAGTGAAAATTTCTGCGGCACTCGTGATCCCAGTCCACTCGCGTATGTTGCGCAACCACGACTTCTTTCTACGGCCGACTGATCTTTATAATATAATATTAGTACGGATTAATTACTCACAGGACGTTCCGCGCTCTTTCAAAACCGCGGTCACAGTAATAATGTCGGTTTGGGGCATTCCGGCGCTGATTGCAGGGGTAATGACGTCATCTGGCCGGACCCTTTCCATTGTTGAAGATATTTTCAACTTCGCCCATTAGAGCCCAAATATCACGGCATTTAGCTGCATCGTGTGGGGTTAATAATGATGTTTACGCTTCATTTGGTTTTGAGCCATTTGTGGAGTATGCTTTTTATCCGACTGCGCAAGAAGATGGGTGTCGTTTTTGACTTTACATTCGCCGAATCGTCACTCAATAGGGGTTAATATGTATAATATGTATTTTTTTCTTTACCAACATTCTTCTTTAAAGCGTTGTCATGTTACCAAACATTTGCAAGTAATCAACATGTTTATTTAAGAGCAAAATTTTAAACTGGTAAATTCCTGTTACTGACGTTTTTATCAAATTAATATTTTTCATCTCGATGCAGGTTATTCACCGTTTTTCAGGTAAAAAGACGAAGACTATATAAAAATAGTTTTTTTTGCAAGAAAACGAATGTCCTATCTGATTTCTCCGACTCCTCTATACTAGTATTGGAGCAACATCTGTGGTAACATAGTTAACATATACCAAAGATAATTCACTTGATCCCATAACACGCTCGACAGCGCACAACATTCCGCAATCACTCCATTTTAGAAGGCTGATGGACAGACAGACACCTCCTGCGGTTACTGCCCACATAGAAGGCATTTTAACAGCGCGAGGTCTATCTAAAAACAATGAACTCCTTTTATCCATTATATTTATACCTTTATCTAGTTTTTCTTATGCTCATTAGAATTAGATTTAAGAAAGAAATCTAAACTAATAATCAAAAACGTAAAACTGTTTTTTTTTCATGTGCTATACAAACGAAAGCTTAAATGTTGGTTGCTTGGGCCACATTAATAACTCATGATTATCATCGTTTCAGCTGACGGACTACATCGCTGAACATGGCGTCGCCTAAGGCTATACCGGTCGTACAATATGCTGCACAAACTCAACTGATTCCTGTGACCTTCACTAGGTCTTCGATCTACCTAAAATCTGTTCATTCTCAGTAGTCGTATTTAATAAAATTCTACCTGCAAAATGCACATTTTTGGATGATAATAATCATAGTAAATATCACTCAAGAGACGCCAATACTAACCGATTTTATCCCAAAAATTATCACCTTGAGTTTACTATTTTGTTTGAAACATGACAACTGAGACGAACAGAGTGTAGATCACAGTTAACCAATAAGCGTTGTTTTCCTCAAACGCCTCCGCTGTTGAGGATTTTGTTTACCAGGTGTTTTAGCACCATAGAGTTTTGAATGTGTTGGGTGACAAATACGGGTCGGGTGTCCAGACACTCTCTTATGGGTTTGTGGGTTCCTATTATATGTGATCGCTTCTTAAAGGACACGGTAGCTCACCGCATTAAATCTGCCACGCCTCGCCGTAGATCGGTTTTACTATCGGTGTTTGTATTAGATTACGCACTATATCGGATAAGAATTGGATGATGGATATATTCAAATAGTTTTATGACTACTACTCAATCTTTATTGCAATCATATGGTTATTTATACATGGTGGGTCAGAAAATATGGCAAATAATTTTGTATAGGATTCAGGCGTCGCTCACACAACCAATCCCATATCCAATTTTTTTTTTTACCAACTCAAAAAAAATTAAAGACCTATACAATATACTTAGAATCGATAGCCGATATGGCGGGTTAATTATTTGCCATGTTTTCTGACCCACCGTGTATAAGTAATTTTCACGTAAATATGTGCAAAGTAATTGAAAATGTGTCTGATTGCCTAAAATCCACATGATAATAGACGTTGTTCCGTACTTTTGCATATTCTTTAAATCAAGTCTTCAAAACTAGCACAGAACAAATCGTTGGATTCAAAATTCAAATTTAAACACGACAAACGGAGTTTTCATGCAGACACTAGCTACAGCGCTCCGATTGGACGAAAATCATCGCCTAGTGCTGCCACCTACAACTTATATCGTCTCTGTCAACGTCTGTACGCAACGGCGCTAAAGCTCCTCGATTTTCTATCGAATTAAATTCCCAATCAAAAAGGTGCTCGTGTAACTAGCCTGAAACGAACGCGTATTTCAAGATAGCCAGTATTACCTGTGGAGATTTGCTGAAGGGGGCCCCCTGGAGTATCTACGGTCCAGGAGCCAGGTGAGTGTCTGCATTTCTTTCCCTGAACTTGTCGAAGGATTTACCCAACAGACGTAAATATTATATTCTGGTTGGTTGTGGCTTTTACCTTATCCAAAGGGATACTAAGGTAAAGACACGTAGAGACGTTTAGGAAATAAAAATAAATTGTCAATTTCAACACCACGGGATTGCATCATTCAAAGCACGATTTAAGTCAACAACCCACAATATCCCAACAATAGCCCACGCGAAAAATAATAACTCCTAGTCTCGAAGCAGATTAAGTTGCAACCTAAAATAAACAGGAGTCAATTTCCTGGTATGAAATTAAATTTTAAACCCGTATTTTGAATGGGCATTGTTGAAATTCTGAATGTTTTCAAGAAACACGAACATCGTAAGTGTTGTCTGGGTTAAGTTCAAAGAAAATTAGATCATTAACTCATTTACGTGTGTTCGAATTGGAATATACGATTTCATGTTCTTACAACTTTACACGAGAAAGAGAACATGGGTTTTAAAACTATATTTGCGGCACGCGCATCGTCTACGTTCTTATGACTACTACTACTACTACAGCCTATTTGCATCCCACTGCTGGGCACAGGTCTCCTCTCATCACGAGAGGGTTTGGGCTATAGTGGACATAGGCCTCCCCAAGGCTCACCACTCCGACCGGTCCTGTGCCGCTCGCATCCACCGACTTCCCGCGACCTTCACCAGGTCATCGCTCCACCTTGTTAGAGGCATACCGATAGATCGTCTTCCGAAAACCACATTCTTAGTCACTAGCTGATAACAAACTACTACTACTACTACTACTACAGCCTATTGCGTCCCACTGCTATGCATAGGCCTCCTCTCATCACGAGAGGGTTTGGGCTTTAATCCCAGCGCGGATTGGGAACTTCGCACACATCTTTGAATTACTTCGCAGATGCGTGCAGGTTTCCTCACGATGTTTTCCTTCAACGAAACGCTCAGTGGTAAATTCAAAATGAATATCGCACATAAGCGTTCTTATGAATTAATCTTCTATTGTACGCAGTTTTATTACTGCAGCATGTACATTTAGATCAATATTATTTTTCATTTTCAAATTTCGTGTTAATCTGACCAGTAGTTTTAGCGTTCCAATCGGACATAAATATCTACCTACCTACGTATTTATTCTTAAACCTTTTTTCTATGCCTTCCGTTCCTTAATAACGTTAGTTAGATCCTAAGTATAAATGAAATACCTATTTCAAATCTAGACTTGCATTTTTTATGCTTAGCAGTTAAAATTACTTTTTATTCCATTTTATTAAAATGTACTAAAGTATCCACATGAAAATACTTTAACTTAATCCTAATTATTACCGAAAAGTTGCAAGCACGTCATACGGCCCCAAGAGATCATCCCGTGAACAAAAGTTTTAGAGTGCTGTAACTTAGAGCGCGGGAACTCGAGCAGTTAGAGCACATAACTCTAAACTCGGGCGAAATTAATTAGAACTAGTGCGAGCAAACGGTTATTGGGCTTTGAGCAAAAATTTATTGGACAACTATTACTTGGGAGGGCGGGCGGAGCAAGCAACAAGCTGGGGCGTTTGGGTACTTTTTGTAAATTTTAAATACTTACTTAGTAGTAGTAGTCTACAGCCTATTTTCGTCCCACTGCTGGGCACAGGCCTCCTCTCATCACGAGAGGGTTTGGGCTATAGTGACGATTGTGGTGCTATAAAAAGTACATGCTGGCACTGTCAGAAGGAAGGTCATTTAGCCCGAGTCTGCCTGCAGAGGAGGGAACCCAACCAAACGAACATCCTTGACCACTCCAATTCCAGTTTCAGTGATGACAGCACTGGAGACATCAACCTTATTAAGAGTGATTCCTCGGATAAGTACATCGTTACAATCGAAATTGAAGGCAAAGACGTCAATATGGAGTTTGATACAGGTGCTACACTTTCTACCATTTCCCTTATTGACTACAAGAAATTAAATATAAACAAGAACTTACAAAATACCAATATGAAATTAAGAACATATACTGGCGAAGTCTTCAAACCCGTCGGCGTGACTTACGTCAAATGTTGCTACAAACGCCAAACATTTTTCGGAGAATTATACATCATCGAGAAGAACGTTGAACCAATCCTGGGCAGGAGCTGGATGAAAAAATTCGACATAAAACTCGCCGACATGAGAAACGTCCAAACATGCACGAAGGTACCAAAATTAGAAAAATTACTCCAAGAATACCATTCCACTGTCTTCAATTCAAACCTAGGCGAAATCCCGAACTTCCGAGGACATTTGACGCTTAATGAAAATTCGCAACCAATATTCATCAAACCACGCAGGATTCCTTATGCACTACGGGCAAAAGTAGATGACGAGATCGATAGACTAGAAAGGCAAGGAATTATTACAAAAATCGACCACTCAGAGTGGGGTACACCTGTAGTACCGATAGTGAAACCAAATGGAAGCATCAGATTATGCGCTGACTACAAAATTACATTAAATAAAGTAATCAAGGATGAAAAATATCCAATTCCAATTATTGAAGACATACTTGCCGAAATGAACGGAGGTCAAATTTTCTGTACCCTGGACATCACTCAGGCCTACTTGAATATGGTGATGGATGAAGAAAGTGCCCTGTTACAGACCCTAAGTACACATAAAGGCACTTTCAAAGTGAACCGACTCATGTTTGGAGTGAAAGTAGCCCCGAGCCTTTGGCAGAAGTACATGGATCAGTTGTTATTAGGTCTCGAAGGAGTAAAGTGCTTTTTCGACGACATAATCATCCAAGGCTCTTCTGAAGAACAACTGCTAGCCAGACTCAGTCAAGTTTTACAAAAACTCAAAGAAAGTAACCTAAGAGTCAATAAAGAAAAATGTAATTTCTTCAAACAAAGCATCAATTACTTAGGGCACACCATAGATAAAGACGGATTGCATAAAAACCAAGACAAGATTAAGGCTATATCAAATACACAACGCCCAGGCAACATTAATGAATTACGAACCTTTTTAGGAATGGCTAATTACTACAACAAATTTATTCCGAATCTCGCGGCTATTACTAGCCCTTTGAACGAACTTTTGAAAAAGGTACAAAATTTGTTTGGACTACGAAATGTGAAGAAAGTCTCAAGACTATTAAAAAGGAAATACTTAGCGAGAGAATCCTAATACACTTCGACCAGAAAAAACCTCTTATTCTAGCCACGGACGCTTCACCCATGGGCCTCGGTGCGGTCCTCAGTCACAGATTACCCGATGGTTCGGAACGACCCATAGCATTTGCTTCGAGATCCCTGACTAGCAGCGAGAAGAAATACAGTCAAATTGATAAGGAGGCTACGGCTATCTTTTGAGGACTAAAAAAATTTTTTCATTACTGTTATGGCCGAAAATTCACCCTTATTACCGATCATAAGCCTCTAACGTCTATCTTCCACCCGCACCAGACTTTACCTACGTTAAGTACGATGAGACTGTTTCACTATGCACACTTTCTATCCGGATTTGACTACAACATCGAGTACAGAAGCTCCTCAAAGAACGCAAACGCGGACTACCTCTCTCGTTTTCCAGTTGAGAAAGTTTTCGACAGCAAAATGGACCAACACAGCATATTCCAGCTAAAACAGATTAACTCATTGAAAATGTCACCTGAAATAATTGCCAAAGAAACAAAAGACGATCCCCAATTACGAAACTTACTTGAAACACTCCAGTCAGGCACATCACTCAGAGAATCAGGATACAAGGATAACGAATTAACAATACAAAATAATTGCATATTAAAAGGTACAAGAGTAATGATTCCATATAAATTACGTGAACAAATCCTAAACGAACTACATATGGGACATATTGGAATTTTAAAAATGAAACTGCTCGCCCGAAGTTTTGTATATTGGAAAAGTATTGACAGAGATATAGAAGACAAAGTTAAATCGTGCCGAACTTGCCGACTAGAACAGAATGAACCCCAAAAGGCTTCAATACATCACTGGGAAGACCCTACAGGACCTTGGCAAAGGCTACACATTGACTTCGCTACTGTTTCCGGGTATCAATTACTCATAATTGTAGACTCTTTCTCCAAATGGGTAGAAATAATACCAACCAAGATAACCACAAGTTCATTCTGCATTCAAAAGCTGGATGAACTTTTTGATACCTTTGGGTTACCATACACCTTGGTCTCCGACAATGGAAGACAGTTCGTATCCCAAGAATTTGAGAACTTCTTGAGCAATAATGGTATTGTGCACAAAACTATAGCGCCTTACCATCCGGCAACCAATGGACAAGCGGAACGTTTTGTTCAAACAATTAAGAAGACTTTGCACAAACTACAGGGGGAGAGTGGCGGCATATTACAGAAAGTCCGAACAGTCAAGGCTTTACTTCGTGCTACACCAGTCAGCTCGGGAGATTCGCCCTACATGCTTATGTTCGGCAGAGAAATAAGAACAAGGCTAATGGCAAAGGTACGAGCGCCTCCGAAGCAGATTCCACAGCCAGATTCGGAAGTCAGACGTTTCGAGACAGGCAGTCGAGTCCAGGCACGAAACTAACTCAGTTACCGGCAAGAAGTGGGAGTTCGGCACCGTAACCCGCCGTCTCGGAAATCTGCATTACGAGATCGCAACCGATGACGGGCGCGTTTGGCTCCGCCACTTGGATCAGCTGCTCCCTGCTCCAGGGATTTCAAGGAATCACGGCGGAGGTGTGTCATAGACTAGCCTGGTTACTTAGATACCGTTGTTGACTAACTTTACCTGTCACTTAAAATATACATGTGATGAAGAAATATCGTGCACCTTATTAATAATTATCTAACACTTTCCATGTTAGAATGCGACATTCCTCTAATCTCCGGTCAATTTTTTGCCCTCAAAATGAGTATACTTGGACAGTTTTTGCCAATTACTGGCACATTGACCAAGGTCTTGTTGGGCCATAGAATTAACTTAAAAAAACCAAACTCAACAATGTTAGATAGTTTTTTTTTATTTGAATCAATCTGCTGTTCAAGTAAGCTGTATTCGTTATTAAATTCTACATACGAAAGGTAAAGTTTGTCTTTGCAATGACAACAGCCACCTACTGACCTACAGCCCTTGCCTTAGACCACGTTACGTAAGGGCGTGTCTCCATGGCGGAGCGGTAAGTGTTTCGGACGTAAGCCTGTAACGGAGATAAAAGCGACCGCGTTCTGTCCCCGCTTACATAAGAATGGGCCCATGAAAACGAATGTTGGCGAAAAAAGGGTGCTGATAAAAGTGCTTGTTGGTACTGTTGTAGGAATAACACAGTTTTATTTCTCTTTAAGTGGGAATACATACACCAAGTTAATCACTGATCTATTATAAGTAAGGATTTACAATCAGCCGGAGAAAAATGACCCGTCAAAACGGGTGCCCGAACGGTTCGGACACCCGTCTGGCGCTCGGTAAATTTGACACTTAAATCTTATAATTTTAGGTTTACTTTTGTATAAAATATTTATCTTGACACACATTTTAAAGATGCGTTATTAGCATATTGGAACGTATTTTCTAATGTCAGTTTGCTCCATATATTTTGACATGTTCTGTTAGGCACTGTTCGTCCATATGTTATTATAGGTCAATGAAGTTAATACGTAGATACTGTTCTAAAACTAAGCAAAGGTAAAGATGTTTTTAGCGATAAGTATTTTGTTCTTTCTTATAATTGCATTTTTTTGCAATATGGTGAAGGATATTTTTTCTGTTTAAAATCTTCTGTTTGGGTTTAGTTTCTGATTATATTCAGATTTTGCTTACCACTGGCATTTTAATTATATCACTGATTTATGATGAAGATCGCTGATTGATATAATGTTTCAATCAACACTCACAGGCTGTGAACATTTTAAATAGGTAACCCTTGCCGCTGTAAAGAAACACGATTCAAGTTTGAAAGTTAATTCCCAATTTTCCAACTTGTCTTGTAACTTATTGTCCTATGGTAAGTTCGTTTCAATTTTTATTTCCATAGTCCAAAAGTGTAACCGAACCCTCCAAAATCTAACATCTAAGGTAAGCGTACCATTAGCAGACTACATTGTCACAGCGTATGTGCGTCGGCAATAATTGTCGCATAACTCAACATCTACCCCCACTTTTACAGGATTCACCGAGCATGCGCGAGTTCATTACTCTGACAATTATCCCTTTAATAGGGTACATTAAAGCTAATGGGGGCGAATGTACCGCTGAGATATAGGCGGAACGATTACATAAGTTCTCCTTAAGAGTGTCTTACGGAGGAGATATGTTGAGGTTCCAGGGTTTTCTTGTGTTGTTTTTGTAATTGATTTGTCAAAAGAGCACACCTGATGATAGAGTGGTCTCGGTGGCCTATGGATATAATGAATCATAAGACCGCAAATTAGTTGCCAAACCCGAGGACTGAGATTGAATCCCACCGCCACAACAACCTATTTACGGCCCACTGCTGGGCACAGGCCTCCCCTCGTCAAGAGAGGGTTTGGGCTATAGTCTCCACGCGGGCCTAGTGCGGATTGGGGACTTCACACACATCCTTGAATTAGGTACTTCGTAGATGTTAATTCAAATTGAATTTCGCACATAAGTAAACTTAGAGGTGCGAGCCGGAATCGAACCCCCGAACCTCTGCATGATAGGCGGTAGGGTGAACCACTAGGCCTCCACGGCTTACTACTATGGTTAGCCAGACTAACCGTAGTAGTAAGCCGTGGTAAATTCATTTGCCTGAAACACAGGTTTACCCTACCTCAGGCACAGAAGTAGGGAATGTTTTCGCCGCATTTAGATTATTTATACCTTTGTCAGTTAATTAAGATGTCATAAACGCCTAGTGTAATTTTATGAAATATTGTATAAAATTTATTATTATTATGTCTGTTAAATTCATTTAAAAGTGACGTGTCATTTAAAAGTGCCCAGATGTGGCCTATTTGCTGAATAAATATTTTCATTTTCATTAACACACGGCAATTCATATATATATATATATATAAGATTTTATGCCAGATGTATGGCATAAAATCTTCTTATATATAAAAATGAATTGCCGTGTGTTTATAGTGAAAACGAAGTTATTGTCAAATTGCACGTTCGCCAACCACGTAATTTTTATGTCCCCAAGCAGCAGATTATTGTTTGTGACGGCTTGATCTCGAGATATCACAGAGATTCACGTCGTCGTTTTTATTAAGGCAATCCTGACGCGTGTCGCATCGCCCGTGACTTGTTTGTCACGCAACACGTTGCCGTGTCCGACACAGAAATGGAAGGTTTTTCCAGATTTACAACCTTTAGCTTAATATTTATAAATAGGAGGTGCAGGTTCGAATCCAGCTTGGTGTCGTAATTTTTTCCATTTTTCTTTTGTATCTTTAATTTCCAAAAAAAAGCAAGTACCTACCTACTCATTGTTGGTCGCTCTGCAGCCTTGGTCAAAAGTATTTATTCAGCAACCCACTTTTTCTTTTGTAACTTATGGCTTATGAATCATTACATAGTATACTCGTAAAACAAAGTCGCTTTCTGCTGTTTGTCCCTATGTATGCTTAGATCTTTAAAATTACTCAACGGATTTTGAAGCGGTTTTTTTAAATAGATAGAGTGATTCAAGAGAAAGGTTTTAGTAGATAATTTGTTATAGTTTAAATCTCAATTCCCGCGGGAACGCTATAACCGAATTCCACGCGGGCGAAGTCGAGGGCAGAAGATAGTAAAGTATAAGATTAAAACTGTTAAAACACACAAATAATTACGTAAAAAAATACAATCAGTGTAAGTAAATAATTTGGAACTACATGTTTGCCTGTAAAAGCTGAAGCTTTCACAAGAAAAATGATAAACTGGATTTGTTTTCACAGCATTTCACAGAATGTCAGTTAATATCCCATTTTTTCCGAGATATACAACTTTTTATAATAAAATTAACGAATGCACCTTTCAAAGTTTGACTTTTTAGGGTTCCGAAGTCCACAAGGAACCCTTATAGTTTCGCCATGTCCGTCCGTCCGTCCGTCCGTCCGTCTGTCCGCACTATTGCTCGGAGATGCTTAAGTCTAGAGAGCTGTAATTTGGTATGAATATGTATATTAGTTACGCTGACAAAGTGGTACAATAAAATTCTGAAATATATTTTTTTATAGGGTACCTCCCCTACTCGTAAAGTGGGGATGTAATTTTTTTTTCTTGCGTACCCCATGGTGCGGCATATCGTTGAATAGGTCTTAAAAAAATATTGTGGGTTTGTTAAAACCATTTTTTGATTAAGTGATGCGTTTGTGAAATATTAAGCTTTAAAGTGCTATTTTTTGTTAGAGTCACGTGTCCCCCCCCCCTGCCAGCTAAATGGTGGTATTTGGATGGCTGAAAAAAATCACGGTTGTGGCATATATAACGTAGTTGAAAGGAAAACTATCAGAGCTAAGTAGGCTGTACAAACTTACGAGTAATAGTCGACCAACTTATAATGATGATTTTTCTCGAGCGACAGGGGCGTCGGGCGGGCACGTCATACCACAGGCTAGCTAGATGCTAATAAGTCTTAGAAAGGTACTGTGGGCATCGTCAACTTCGGAACCCTATAATTTGCGCGTGGCCCGAGCTCGGGCACCCGTTTGGCCTTCGTTATAAAGAGGCGATATTAGCATATTGGATCGTATTTTCTAATGTCACTTTGCTCCATATATTTTGACATATTCTGTTCGGCACTGTTCGTCCATATGTTATTACGAGTACTATTATAGTAAATGCTTCTAAAGGATTTTGTAAGTCGCCATCTCCAGAAGAGAGCAAACAAAAATTTCCCCCATAACACATCGAAATGGAGATGTACCTATATACAACCCTAAGGGTCATCGCAGGATGCAAAATGTAAATTTATTCGCCGACATAAATTACTGGCCGGAAAACTTCCCTTTAACAAGACGTCTAGTGAATTCACCCACTGAATTACGCTGCTAGTTATAAATCTTGCGTTTGTTCTTGGAAAAAGAAAAAAACGTCCGAGTAGCTTAGTAACATGTAGCGCTTGACTTATGAAAAATAAAATTTCGTGTTGCGGCCGCGGAGCGAGCGGAGTTTTTTTTAAATAACATTTTGTACGTGAATTTTGCACTCGGCTCCGGCGCTTCGTCAAAGTGGCTCTAAACTGTGGTCGAGATGCTTTGAGCTGTCTGTGGCAAGGAGCTGTTTATATTTCAGCATTAATCGTTTGTTTAAATGGTTTGCTAAGTTAAAGGCTTTGCCCTAATCTATTACCTATACTATACAAATAATACGTCTGTAGAAGAAGTCGCGTCTGTAACTTAAAAATAAAAATAAAAACTATCAAGTTGAGGGGACTAATAAACGATACTGGACACAAAATAACGACTTTTAGAAAAAAAATCTGTATGTATGTATGTCCGTATTTAACTCGAAAACTACTGGACGGATTGCAAAAAAAATGATATAGGGGTAGTGTATAACACTGGTCTCGTATATAGGCTACTTTTTATTCCGGAAAAATGCATAGTTCCCGCGGGAATATTAACGGCTGCCACGCGGATGAAGTCGTGGGCAGAAGCTAGTTACAAAATAAAGGTTCTGTGATCTCCGTCTTACTTCTGGAGTAGTTAATTATTTTTCTGATCATTGTGTATCCCATGAATATAATTAAATTCTTTGTTTGGGATATGACAACCTTGTATATAACAACAACAATACTTTTTATATAATACCTTTATAGTGTTCAATACCTGAATATTAAACACAGAATGGAAACATAGTTTACAGGTAAACAATAGGCAGACTTATCGCTAAAGAGCGAGCTGTAAGTTACCTATGTACTCTTTTTTTATACTAATAAATAGGTAATAAAAGTATGTTACTATAGAAGCGGCACTTAACGACTTTTCTATGTAGGTTTATAAGAAAACTTAAGATTTTTTGTAGTTTTACCGCCGAAGAAGTAATCATCTAGCTAATTTGCTTACTTTTTAAACATTTACAGTTTTAGTTAACATCGTACCACGATTTCAAGCAGTTAAGTAAAGCAAAACATTATTCAACACCACATTATTTACCAGTTTAAGTCAAATTTTCTTAAATAACCTTGAAGTTGCTGTCATTTAACACACCGACTCCTTAATCTTGGCAACATAATATTTCACGTTCCCAAAGCCGGAATAACATTTAAAATACAGCGTTTTTTCTACAAAGCGGACCATAAATCGCGCTTACCATAGTAAATGACATTTCAATAGAAAAGTAGCCATTAAATACGCATTAGGGCGAATCAGTGGTATACGTCATTAAGCCGTGTATTGTGCGCCTTACCCTATCATAGACAAAGGGTTTAATAAGGTCGGGGATATTAGTAGGTGTATAATGAGTTGCCAATCTTCACTAAATAAAATAAAAAACCGACCAAGAGCGAGTATTCGTTTATATAAAGCGTTCCTTAGATAAATGCAATGCAAGTGCATGCTTCTCATTGAAAAGCCTCTCAAGGACAGCCAGTAAATCTATCCTTACAATGATTTATCATTCGTATTTCGAAAGCATAATTAGTTATGGCATTGAAGCATGGGGTAATGGCTGTAAAGTAAACGCCATATTAATCTTGTAAAAAAAAGCAATAAGAATAATTGAGGGCTGTAAAACAATCCCCGCAACGCATAGAAATTTCTTTATTGAAAATGAAATACTCACTGTCGTCTCCTTATATCTGTATAGAGTGTGTGTATACGTGTTTGCACATAAAGACAAATACATCACAGTAGGTCAGAGCCTTGGTGGCAATTGTGTTCTCAGGAACAGAAATGATTTAGCACTAACCAAATCTAAATTTGTACATTTCAGCATCAGTTTCAATAATGTCTCCATCACAATCTACAACCATTTAAACAATGATTTAAAAAAATGCAGTAGCGTGGTTGCATTTGACAGAAAGGCCAAAGAATATTTTTTAAAGCGACCCTTTTACTCGATTAAAGAGTTCTTCGCTAATACTTTAGATAATAAGGATATATAATTATGTATGTTATTCAATTTATTAACTAGACATGTTTATTGTTCTGTAATTGTTATTTTCCATTATGTAAAAACTTGTTTTAGTAACTCACCTCTGTAACTATTTTACCTGTAGACATTTAGCACTGTATTTGCATGTATTTTATACGTAAAGCAAATAAATGATGATTGATTGATTGATTGATAAGTACCGAAATTAGTTCAAAATTATCACATACCTACTCATCTCAAAAACTACGCGACCGATTTTGTTCAAACCATTTTTTGCACAGGCTTCCTTTCATCACGAATTTACGAGAGCGCAGAATATTTAATAGTACTACATGCAGAATGGCCACGGAATCAACCGCCTGTAAAGGCTAGATTCATGAATCTAGCCGGCGCGCAACTCGCGCCCAACTCGCCCTTACCGTCTTTTGCTTCATCCGGAGATGGAGAGTGGATCACAGGCTCGCGTAGTGGTACACACACATTTACAAGTGTACAGACGTCCTTGCACGCAAACATTGACACTTCATTTGAATTGTGTTCGAAATCGTGCTTTTATACGCCCTGTGACGAGAAGGTTTACCAAGGTGAATCAAAGTGGCTTCATCAATTAAAGTCCCTGAATGTATGAACTTGCCTGAATCTTTACTATCTTCCATCCCAGAGCCTAGACCTTGACCTGCCAATTAAGAGTTAATATGTAAACACAGACGGAGAGCGCTTTAGAATTTCTACCTCTAAGCCAATGAATGTTAATTTAAAGTTACGTTTTAAGTATCCATTTTATTAATTTAATATTATAACTGCGATAGTAACTCTTTCTGTCTGTCTGTTTGTTACCTCTTCACGCTTCTACCGCTTGACCGATTGACATGAAATTTGGCATGGTGATAGTTGGGGTCCCGGGAAAGGATAGGCTTTTTTATCCCGGAAAAAAGCATAGTTCCCGCGGGAACGCGATAACCGAATTCCACGAGGGCGAAGTCGTGGGCAGAAGCTAGTTCACTGTAAATAGTTAATTTTACTGTATCTTAACTTCTTAGTAGATATTCATAATGTGTGCTACATCTAGACACTTGAGTGCACAATATATTTCCTGAAAGCATATTTTTCATATTTCTACAGTCAGCAGCAGAAGTAGATAAGCTGTCCAGGTGTTCAAAATGACCTACACACGACCTTATTCTTAAGACGTTAAGGGCGTGTGTAGGTCATTTTGAACACCTGGACAGCTTATCTACTTCTGCTGCTGACTGTACTTGTGAATAGTGGCATATAAAATGGTTGGTTAGTCTTTAGATATCCTTAAGGACGTGGGAAATCTATACTTATATTATAAATGTGAAAGTATGTTTGTTTCTTTGTTTGTCCTTCCTTCACGTCGCAACGACTAGACCGATTTGGATGAAATTTGGAATATAAATAGTTTGAGACCCTGGGAGTAACATAGGATACTTTTTATCCCGATATTTCCACGGGAACAGGTGTTCCACGGGTCGAACCAGTTTTTTCAATACTTCTATAACTATAACCATCTACGTGTATAGTATCAGCGGGTACACAAATTTTAAAACTACGCGGGACGATGTCGCGGGCATCGGCTAGTGTTAAATATTTTCAAAAAAGCACCCCTATCGTCCACAGAAAGCAATGATCTCAGCTACATTTTTCGCAAGATGTTAATGGGTTACTTTACATAAACGTATTTGACTTATTGGCGTGATATCGGTTACTGGAAGCAAATTTAACACGACCGCCTTACAAAAGAGACAGCCAAATGGCTTTTTTATATTCGAGTTCAGGTGCCGTGTGGCAATCAAAATACAATTTCGGCTTACGCCAGCCCATACAATTGTTTGCGCATCAATTCCGCTCTATCTCTTTTCTATCTGTAGCAGCAGAATATACTCAAAAGAGACAAAAAACTCGAGATCAACTCAATCAAATTTCAATCTTGTAATCTGTACGCTACCCTTAGCCTGTAAAAAAAGAAAAGAAAAGAAAACAAATTTTAAGGCAGGTTAGCGGGGAAAGATGGTGGTACTACCTCAGACGGACTTAGCACCAGGCCCTACCACTAGCTAGCTATGTGCATGTTTGCTACATAATATCTCAAATAAAAAAAATATACAATTATGAAAAAGAGTCAGAGATAAAATATCATTTACATCACCCTTGGCCGTAAAGTGGGATTTTCAGCCCGCTACGCGGAGAGAAAATCTCACTTCTTGGCCAAGGCAAGACGTAAACCTTTTGACAAACCACGGGCGGTAATTCGTAAAGCCCCAGATCGCATATTTATGGCCCTCACCTTCGGTTCGGGCCACAGAAACCTGCGATCTGGGACATTAACGAATTCACCACCCTAGGTCTGTAATGTACTATTACTTAAGCTGACAAAACCGGCACAGCCGTCCAATTCCTAACATCTAGTTTGTTTTACTTAGGCTCACTTGCACCAACGCTACTAACCTCGGGTTAGCCTCTAACTCGAGTTAACTCGATACAACTAAACCTAAGTTAAGAGGCTAACCCGGGGTTAGTGGCTTAAATTGGTGCAAGTGGCCTCTAAACAACAAAACTGATTTTCCAATTCGTTTACCAACCGGACTCCGAGATCTTAATCGAGATTATAAGGCAGTCGGAAGTTTCGAGAGAAGCGAAAGTTTGCGGCCGGGAGTCGATTCCCTTTGGAAGTCGGCTTAGCCGAGATTTGTATTCCTTGTAAAGACAATCTTGTTTTGTACAGGTTATTTTATAAACCGCTTAGGCATCTTGGTGTTTTGCGTTACTATTCCAAAACTTGATAGATTTTATAGAGAACTAGCTGACCCAGCGGAATTCGTACCGCCTAGGAATAAATAAAAAAATAGCTTACGTCCTATTCTCAGACCTACTGAACATTTTCTTTGATTCTTCTTATGAAATGTACACCACATTTCATAAGAATCGGTCGAGCCGTCTCGGAGGAGTTTGGTTACAAACACTGTGACACGAGAATTTTATATATTAGATTTCGGTTATTACGTTCTAATTTAAAAATAGTATGTTTATTAGAAAGATTTGTTACAAGCAATACATTTTTAGAGGTACCTAGCCCCAAAACAGGCTAACTTGTTTTTTGTTTTCTTGGAGCGCCTATATTATCTTCATTAGTATTCTAATCCCAGATGCTAGTAAGCCTTCAGTTACACACAATTTTCTTCTCTGTATTTTCAATGTCGGTAGTTTACGAATATTTTTTCCAAATCTATCTACATTTGAAAAAATCCCTGTCTTCTTAGCAAGATTAAAAGGAAGGCATCTATGAGTTGTTTTGTATTTTTATAGCTGTTTCCCGTTTGCAAACAATCCCGATTTGTCTTAATAAACGGCAAATAGCTATGTCCGGGAACGGGGGTAACTTTTTCCATTTGTTTTTGGGCTGACGCTAATGACGTTGTAAGTCATGCTATTTGTTTCGTCTGTGGCAGTGATTGGATGACAATAAGGTTAAATAAAAACAAATAGATACCTGCGATATATTTTATTAAATAAATTAGATACTATAATTGCAAACTTCACTTTTTAACTTACAACATCTAAGTAATTATTGTTCTTCTGTGGACGTGATGAACTTGTCCTCGGTTCTTGGATCCTGATACCCTATCCTTAACTCTATACGGCACTAAACAAATTTGTTTATGTGTATTATTCAGCGGTATGTATTATTCAAATTACACAGTACCCTTCTGGGTCCACATTATGGACATTGTCGTGTCGCTGAAATGTATGCAGGAATTAGTACAATTAGCTGGAACTATCCAGTAATTTTCTGTTGGCTCGGACCAGGGTCCATTTTCGCATTTTACTCGTACCTTGGTAATAAATCATTTCGGGGTTTTGAATTTGCTTTTGACCTTCGTTTTGAGTAGGGGTTAGTTTAGGCTGTATTTTATAATTTACGAGGTAAATCAGCGTGTTTAGAATGCAGGGTTTATGTTGTGAATATTAACTTCAATTTATTTATTAGAGAAGACATACCTATCCAATTGAATCTGAAGAGGGTAAGGACTATTTTTATTAGGTACAAAATAGGTTACATTATGTGGACGATTTTATCATTTTAATAAGGTTGGTCAGTGGTTGGCAAGTATCTGGCTTTGGTAACAATTCTGTAAAATACATTGTTAATATTTACGTCGTAATGAAGCAATGTTTGGAAACTGTAGCCGAAAAAAATAAATCCAATAGAAATACACTCTTCAACGGGGACATCAGCTCAAATTGCTAACAGAGCTTTGTCATAGCAATCCTCGGAAATACTTCTTAAGCAATAGAGTGATTCATTCATGGAACTAGCTACCACAAGACGTAATTTCAGCACAGAGCATTAACCAGTTAAAGAATAGATCGCTTTTGCTTCTTCATCCATTTACTGTTATTGATTCATCATTATCATTACCACCATTTTTCTGCCGAAAGACGTCCATTTGCTGCACATAGGCCCACATAATCCTATAAATTATAGGACAAGCATGGTTTTTGATTAACGGTCTTGAATTATTGGTTTCCGGATGTAATTGATTTTTATGTGAACCGAGAAATTAATATCATGATTGATTCCTTTATTTAACCCCGTTTTTTAATTAAACTCGCAGTGAACGGTCTGAAAAATATGCAAACGCGGCGGCTACAGAATTAATCCTACCAATTGGGAGCTTTGTGAAGTCTCACTATCGCTTTTATGGTAAGTGCCGTGAAACCGGCGCAAAATAATAAGTGAGAGCGGTTTTTAGGGTTCCGAAGTCCACAAGGAACCCTTATAGTTTCGCCATGTCCGTCCGTCTGTCCGCACTATTGCTCGGAGATGCTTAGGTCTAGAGAGCTGTAATTTGGCATGAATATGCATATTAGTTACGCTGACAAAGTGGTACAATAAAATTTTGAAATATATTTTTTTATAGGGTACCTCCCCTACTCGTAAAGTGGGGATGTAATTTTTTTTTCTTGCGTACCCCATGTTGCGGCATATCGTTGAATAGGTCTTAAAAAATATTGTGGGTTTGTTAAAACCATTTTTTGATTAAGTGATGCGTTTGTGAAATATTAAGCTTTAAAGTGATATTTTTTGTTAGAGTCACGTGTCCCCCCCCCC
This sequence comes from Aethes cnicana, assembly GCA_963971205.1. Classification (NCBI taxonomy): domain Eukaryota; kingdom Metazoa; phylum Arthropoda; class Insecta; order Lepidoptera; family Tortricidae; genus Aethes; species Aethes cnicana. The sequence continues at coordinate 11,242,945 of OZ020289.1, read as the reverse complement.
CCTGCCAGCTAAATGGTGGTATTTGGATGGCTGAAAAAAATCACGGTTGTGGCATATATAACGTAGTTGAAAGAAAAACTATCAGAGCTAAGTAGGCTGTACAAACTTACGAGTAATAGTCGACCAACTTATAATGATGATTTTTCTCGAGCGGCAGGGGCGTCGGGCGGGCACGTCATACCACAGGCTAGCTAGATGCTAATAAGTCTTAGAAAGGTACTGTGGGCATCCTCAACTTCGGAACCCTATAATTTGCGCGTGGCCCGACACGCACTTGGCCGGTTTTTTTATAATTAACTAGTTGATCCGGTGAACATTACAATACGAAAGTACCACCATGGATGCCCGTACAAAATTATTTTTAATTTTTGAGCTGTTACTTTAGATTATTCCTTAGTTTTCTTTTTAAACCTTTCCTAAATTAAAGATAATACTTAAAACAAAAAACTTTAACCAAATCGGTCCAGTATTTCCCGAGTTTTATATCTAACGCGCGACAATTCACTTTAATATAATACCGATACAGATAGATTAATCAACCACCTTATAAGAAACTATGCGCCCGAATATGCTTACATAAACGCCTTGTTGCTCTTTCCGGCGCATGACAATTTGTGCGTATTGTAGGAAAATCCAAACAAAGAAAGAACTCCAATCTGACAATATAATAAGAAACCTATTATTTGATAGCATAATTTCAGTATTTAGTTATAGAAACAGGAATTGAGGGATATCCTTGAATTTCTTAGACTCACAATTGGGTAAAATCTTACTGCAGAAATATTTTAATTTTATATTTCAAATTTGGATGCTGATTTGGATGTAAATATATGTCCAGCAGTGGACGTCTATCGGCTGAAATGATGATGATGATGATGATAAAATAAAACCTTATTATTTTTAATTTGATATTTACGGATACATAATCAGAAAATATGGTATTTCCAAGGTTCCATTTTCAAAGGTTTTCTTTTAAATCGCTCTTTTATAAGAGATCGCTGCTTAGCGATAAGTCCGCCTGTTGTTTACCTATTAACTGTGTAACCTTTCTGTATTTCCTGTGTTTTGTATATGGTGTTCAATAAAGAATATTGTTGTTGTTGTAAATCGCTATATTCTCATGCCTTGGACGGCCAGAGCAAGGTTGGCGGCACGGAGTAGAAATTAATTAGAGGAAGCTGGCAAACTTGCCGCCGCTTATTGGGCCTTAGACAAAAATATATGAGACAGCCGGCACGGCGAGGTGTCGGGGAAGAAGGAAGGTCGCATTACGGCCTAGCACAGGGACATGAGGAGGCCGTTAGGTGTGATAATGCTAGGTAGGTGAAATTGTAGCTAAATGCTTCCCTATCTTTACATTCCCTATTCATGGGTAAGTGTGCCAGAATCCATACTAATATTATAAATGTGAAAGTGTGTTTGTTTGTCTTACCTTCACGTCGCAAAGACGGGACTGATTTGGCTGAAATTTGGTAAAGAGATAGTTCGAAACCATAACATAGGATACTTTTTATCCCGATATTTCCACGGGAACGGGTTTTCCACGGGTTGAACCAGTTTTTCAATACTACTATAACTATAACTATCTATATGTATTAGTATCATTGGGTACACAAATTCTAAGGCACCGATCGTAAACATATTAATATAAATCGAATAGATTAACAATATTTTACATCCGTATAACAAAGAAAACATTTGGCTATTGATTACAATCCTCAGGTCTCGAGAGACAACTGAGGATTACCTCAGTTGTGTCTTGAGACCTACGCGGTTAATTTTACCGTGGGAAAATAAAAGAAAACTTCTGAGAGTGAAATCATCTAGCTTCATAGGTAGCGGTGGTGTCATGTAAGTAATAATGGTTTTGAATACATAAAAACATACATAGCATAGGTACCGTAAGTATCACATTTATAATGCTGATGACATTCAACTATCACATTTCATGTAAATCATCTGATATTGACAGTGCAATAGAAAAATTAAACAGCGATCTTGGAATTCGGTAGGAGCGTTCACGCGGGGACTGTGCGTTTTTCCGGGATAAAAAGTAGCCTATATGATGATTGTTGACCAGTGTTACCCTCATACCAAATTTTGTTGCAATCTGTTCAGTAGTTTTCGAGTTAAATCCGGACATAAGCACATACATCCAGACATATCATTAAGCGACTTGTAAATCTAATATTTTTTAACAATAAACGATACATACATACATACAGACAATTTTTCTAAGTATCGTTATTTTGTGTTCAGAATAGTTTATATAGTCTCCTGAACTTGATAGTTTCTTTTAATTTTCAAGTTACAGACGCGACTTTTTCTACAGATTTTTTATTAGTATATAGCTGACCGCGCGGACTTAATTGACATGTGGGTCGCGGGAAACCGGTGGAAGCAAGTAGCACAGGATCGGTCTGAGTGGAGGCCTATGTCTAGCAGTGGACGTCTATCGGCTGAAATGATGATGATGACTTGGAGTTTTGACCGTCTAAGAATGTAAAACGAGTTTCGATAATTTGATACCAATTTAGGATTAGGAAATAATTCTCTTGAGATGCAAAGAGCTTTAAATTAAAATGCTTGTCAATATAATGTATCTCACCGTGGGCACCTTATTTAGGATTTGCATAGTAATCAGCATCCCTGGATTACGTCGCATCCACGCTTGGGGATAAATCAAATGTAATCCCAAAAGTCGTATTCAAAAGACTTAGGTAAGTATATTTAAAATATTTCAGATCTTAGTTATGCAACATTACATTTTTCATTTATTTATTTATATACCCTTAGAATAGGAGCATACAGCCATACACACAGACTCTATATTTGTAAAGCTCTATTAAGTGACAAACAAAAACAAAATCTAATCTCTCTGTTTTTGTTTGATTCTGATTTTGTTTTTGTTTCTGGTTTCTTTTGATCTAAATGCTATCAACAAACTTGTGCAAAATATGCAGAACAAACTGCCAACCTTCATTACTTAGTTGGAGAGGCACTAGGTACAAGAAGAAAGAGGCAAATGTAGCAAGCTGGTTACAGGAAAAAAAAAACGGATAACGGTTAAATTGCCATATCACTTTTATTCTTGAGTATCTCGAAAAATTCTTACCTCAGTCCGCACTCACAGAGGATATGCAGGGGCGTTTCCTCTGCTTCGTGGCAGAATCTGCACAATGTGCTTTCTTTCATTCCCATTTTTTGGGCTAAATGTTTGTCCAGTTTGTAGTGTCCAGTCAGGCTACTGGCTACTACACACGTTTTATATCTTTCGTGTCGTAGCCCTTGATCAGAGCCTTTGATTGTTTTTGTCCTGGTACAGACTTCTACTGCTCGATAGCATTTGATTTATATTCATAACTAACATGGCGAGTGGTGGAATGGACCTGTCGTTGATTTAAAAGTATCAAACAGCGGAATCGCAGCGAACGGTCGCTTCCCGCACTTGCCGCGTATCTCAGACAGGCAGGCTCCATTAACTAGCGACGCACATACGTAGATTTCAATTATTTAGGCGACCAAAAATATTTTTTTCTGGAAAATAGCTATACGTACAATAGGAAATTAAAATAAACTCTTTTTGATCCAAAAAAAATATAATTATTGATTATGCAACATATTTACATCGATAAAATACCAAAAATAAATATTATTTTAAAATTACCAAAGAAATAAAAAAAAAATCTTATGAATTATTAGTTACAAGCATAAATATGGTAAAATATCGTATATCTATATCTTAAATATATACTTATTACAAATAAAACTACTTAAACACATATTTTACTTTGAGAGAATTCAAAGATTATTGGCTATCTCTAGAAGTATTTGGTTTGGCAGCCATCAACATTTCTATAGTTTCAGGTAGGAATGCTTTGTGACAAGGTTTCTTGATTTGTCTGCTTGACCTGATCAGGGGGTCTGATGTTAATAAAAGCCTATTAAAAACATCTAAATTGCATTCCTTTCTAGAAAATTTCCTTGCTTTGCTACCTTGAGGAGAGGCCGATTCTATCGGAATCTCGAAAGTTCCTTCTAACCAATCTCGGTTGTTTTTTAGGAAAACTTCTTCATGTTTACTGGCTTTCATCCATCTTTTCATGAATTCGGTTTTAATATAAGCATATCTTTGCTTCAAACACTTTTTAGCATTTTCAGTGTTTCCATAACGTATAAAAAGAAAAGCTTCATACGAATCGAGTTTTTCCCTTAAACATGGTAAATTTTGTCTTTGTACCTGTTCAAACAGGTACTTCCGAGTCACTATTTTAGTACCCGAGGCACCAGACGGACCTAAAACAAAAAATAATTAGATTTAATACAATTTAGCACTAACGTGGTATTTTTATCAATTTTGACCCCTAAGATTCAAATGCTCTTATTTTGGAAAAGCGCGGATTTCCGCGGCCAATTTTTTACTGGTATGATAGAAAAATAAGTAAAGTATTGAAAAATAAAGAAAACATTGCTCGAACGGACCCATAAGTTAGTTAAAAGACATATTTAATTGTCAGAAACACAAAAAAACTGACTTTTTTATAGAACTATTTTTGAAAAATTATAAGTTTATCAAGGGCAGTAAAAACAAAAAAGTTACTGTTGAAAAACATAGGTTCTTACCTGAATTACTGCAATCCATCACTGTCACTCGAAAATAAGTACTTAGAAAACAAATATGAATTTTACAAAAGTTGTAAGTTTAGGAGCGCCGAGAACTGACACGTACACGTTAAGCGACTATCGAATTCCGACTACCCTAGGGAAGCTCTTGCGCATCTACGAAGGGTGGGAGGGGGTGCCCATTGTATTCCCGGAACTGTTAACTACCTGAGTAAATGGTTATCTTATCATTAGTTTTTTTTTCGGATAACGAGTTTTGGCCGCCTAATTAGTTGAAATCGACGTATGTGCGACGGTCGGCGTTTGTTGTCGAGCGAAGCGGTGAATTGCTAAGCCTCGGGCACGACTTTGCGCGACCAGCGGGGGCGGCAAACGTTTTACTGATAAATTACGCGCGGAAAGCGGAAAACGTGCTGTAGGTAGGTAGGCGTCCAAAAAACAGAGCGATGACATCGACAAACCTTGGGATATTTTTAAACTCAGTAGACATCTTTAAGGATAAAAAAGTTACTTTTTTTCCTTAGTCTATCAGGAAGATTATTGAAAAGTATTGGACATGTTTTTTTTTCTTTTTCACGTAATCAAACTTATACGGAGATATATTGAGTTGAAATGTCGCGTGACGTCACGGTTAGGTACGACTTGTACTAACGGTGACGTAGTTAGCCCCCACTCTCTAACTTTAAAGCGTTTTAACTTAGTCATTCTTTGTTAAATTTGATAAAACAAAAAATACGTGTCTAAGATTTTTTTAATACCTGACTGACGGACTAATTAGAATTTCGATTTCTTCACCCTGTCGTCATCTCCATTAGCGAAGGTGACAACTTGATTATATTTTGTGTTTGATTCTTCTACACATCTTAGTACAGAGCACCGCCTACTAGGTTGGTAAGCGGTTTGATTTTCTTCATCTCCACTATCCAAAGGTTGTCTGGAAGAGATCGCTATTAAGCGACAAGACCGCCTGCTTTATGCCTTTTTTGTGTAATTACATAGTGCCTGTACTGTTTCTTGAATGTGTGGTGTTCAATAAAGTATATTGTATTGTACTGTACAGTTTGGGACATAATGGCAAACTAATGATACACCGATTTAATAGATAGAGGAATAGCCTGGATAATCATATTCAAGTATCGCTTAGCTTTCCGCTCCGCTTCCCGCCCTACCCCCACCACCTCGTCACTGGGCGTTACCACGGACGTAGTGAACTAATGACGCTGACGCACTCACCATTACGGGGGCCATTGACTCAGAGAAGAATATCCCTGCCTCATCACTGCTGGGCCTATTGAGGCATACTGAGGCCTATTGAGGCCTATTCGTGTCACGGATTGCCTGGGAGGGAGAAGGCCGTTAGGCGTTCAATATTTGCGAATAGTTGGCCTTTTTCAACATTTCTGTGTATTAAATAAAGGTCATGAAGAAGCAGGGCTTGAAACCGGTTTTTGCCCCCATACAAATAAACCGGTTTTCTTATCGTTCTTTCGTTTACTATTTCATGTTTAATAAGCCTATAAAATAGTACGAAGTAATAACCTAAATACACTATGGAGTTCCACATAAAGAGTATAAAATAATTCTAAATTTTTGGCTATTTCGGGGTTTTTTTAATTAACCGGTTACAAGCCCTGTGAAGAAGGTTCTCTGGGGCATGTACATACATGTATTTATGCCATCGATATTTTTCGACGGTTACATTTTTCATTCACTATCAGTGATTCTGGTTACTTAATTAGGTTGTGGTTTTGATTTTTCATCCTTGCAGTAAACAGAATTTCGAAGCTTCTGCTCAAAGGTCTAAACTTGATATCTATAGACTATGTTCGATTGATTGGCCTGATTACGCCATTTAATCGATGAATCACTTGCCTGCTCCTCACTTGACTGCTTGTAATGCAAAGAAGGAAGTGTTTTCGTCAGGTAATAGCCCTACAATAGATTACTGTCTAATGCGGATAATTCGTTATGATTATTTATTTTAATTTTGCCAGAAGCCGCGAGGACGCTTTCTTAATCCAATTTCACCCTGAAGATTATTAAGGTATTTTCAAGATGTTTTGCATGACTAAGGATATCAGCTTTCCGCGGGTGCCATTAACTATGCAATATTAATAAAAGGTGAGAGCCTGCACATACCAGGTATTACCCCCCTCCCCCTTCCCCCTGTTGCTCGTCATTATGGTAATGATACCGTTTGGACTTCATAGCCAGGGGACGGAACACGATTTGCATAATAGAACTGAAGAATATGAAGAATGTCATCAAACTTGGATAAAGCTGGGTAGGTATAGGTACTTGGTACAACGCCAAAAAAATAGAGACTCTTTAGAAAGTATAAACACGTGAATATGTGCAAAAATGTAGGTATGCCTACGTAAATAGGAACTAAAATATTTAGAAGTATTTATTCCAAATAAATTCGCCATCAAACTGCTCTTCAGTTCGGTAAAAAAAATTGGAACTAAATGTGTGTATTTTCTACATAAAACGTGCTGCGAATAAACGTCTATTCGTAGTAAACATCAAAATCAACCTTTTAAAATAAACTAAAAGGATGTCCCACAAAATTCGAGCGTATTTTTCAAGTGCCAGCAGTTTAAAGTTAATGTTTCCCATAACGGTAGTTACCCGCCAGTTAAGTAAGGAATATCGGAGGGCCCATTAGCCGGCCTTGAGGAACGCTGACCGCGGCGGGTTGCGGCGAGCCATTATACCGGCGTGGTGGAGTTAAGTTGCGGTCACTTTGGCGGGTAGCAGCAACATTGACAGATCCTGAATGATCTCTCAACTTGTTAACTGAAGAAATGTTGAAACACTGTTTCTATTTTCACTTTATTTTTAGGAATTTAAAATAGGTACACACTAAATCGAAAAATACGAGATTGAAAACACGAACAAACACGAGAGAATACGAACTACCTATAACTCATTAGCCATTGCTCTAAGAGCTGTAGACCTCGCTAGCTTCAAACATTTTTTTAACCGCCATAGCTCCGCCATTTTGTAAATGTTCCAAAAACTGAACTGACAAAAAAATCTGTATAATTGTGGAACCTGGTCACAAAATGTCAGAAGAAATGGCACCTGTAATTTCACGAGAAATGTGAGGGGAACATAATATCTGGACATACGAAAGCATTTTTGGCCCAGTTGAATCAGAGACGCTTCGCTAGCTCGGAAATTATTGAATTTGAATTTGCTTTTAGAACTTTTTCTTCTCAAAGAGATCACAAAAACCCAGTCACATTTACCTACGAGGTCGAAGATAGTGACAATAGGAATTAAATTTTCATCCCAAAGAAAGGAAGCGCGAGTTCCCAAACTATTCCTTTATGAAATCAGACTGCATTCCAGGAAATTCTAATTGTCTAAATCAAAGGACAGCCGGCCTATGCAGCGCTATAGTTTTAGCCAATTCTGCAAAATTCCAGTACACGGGGCAAAATAGAATTCGTGCCAATTTCTCGGGTGTGAGCTAAAGTTCCGAGCTTGATTAATAGAGAAGCAGTTTCCAATGCAGCAGTATAGGTATATCGGGAATTTAGAATTTATACTAATTGATCTAGTTCGACTTATGTTTTTGAGTCTTTAGAGCGTATCTGAAAATTTATAGAAATAAAAAGGCCGTGACTACTACCATAGACAGACAGATGGACAAAAGGCTATCCAACAAGGGTTTTGCCTCTTAAGGTACGAACCCTAATGATTCAATTTTTAATCCTCATTCACTCATCCTCATCTCTTTACACTAATAAAAATAACATCGTAACTTTTTCTAATAGCTTCTTATCTTTTTAAGGATTCTGCTACCGACGAGTCGACCAATTATAACACGACATAACTCAGAAGATGTGTGGATTCAGCAGTAATAGACTCTGCGTCACCTGCTTAAGTGCTTCTCCGAGCCCCTTTTAAATTGTGTCGTGCTGTACTGAAATGACCAAGTTCTGAATTTCCACCTTGTCTAAATAACAATTGGCCGGAATTCCCACGCGATCGCAGAATAAAATAAAAATAAAAAGCGACATAAATCCTCGATATTCATCTCATTAGCCATAATTCAGTGCGAGTACGCATTCCTCTGTAGGTATCAGAGCCACATTTCAACGCGAGAGGTCGTTCAATTTAGAGCGCGGTGCAAGTCAGGGGGTTACAGTAGGAAATACGGCCTAATCAAAGAAAAACCTTACCACTATAATAAAAAAATAATATTAAGTATTAACGAAATAGTTTAAAGTTAAATACTCTGAAAAAAAAAAATGTTAATAAGAAGTTAGATTTAGTAAGTGATGTTTGTTTCTTTCTTTTGGCACATGTGGTGACCTTCTGTAATTGATAAGACATTTAGATCTTAAGAATGCATGTAAAAACAAAACAGTGAAACAGTGTACTTATTGTTGAATGTTCTAATAAATAAATAGAAAAGTTGATCGAAAAAGAGATGGCAACATTTTTTCGCTCACATTATATTACCGATATTTAGGTAGACAACCCACCTGCAAATTATTACAATACAATATACTTTATTGAACACCACACAATTAAGCAAAAGTAGACATAATGTATTTACACAGAAAGGTATGGCATACAGCAGGCGGTCTTATCGCTTAATAGCGATCTGTACCAGACAACCTTTGGATAGTGGAGATGAAGAAAAACAAACTAGGTTGGTAGGCGGTGCTCTGTACTAAGATGCGCAGAAGAAACAAACACAAAAAATAATAAACATACTTAAATACTTTTATATATAATATTATTATTAATATGTATATACCATAATTATATCATTGAAACTTGGGCTTCCTCAAATAACAGATGATAATTATATTCCTTAGGCCGTATCTCCTACTATTACAGAGAACGTAGCTGGCGCGGTCCCAGACAAAGATTTTGAGGGGGTCGCGACTCTCATGATTTGTAAAATGGCCATTTTTTGGCTTGATGTGTGGTTTTGGTTGGATGTGTGTCCGTGTATGTTCTTGTGTCTTTCTGTAGCTTTGTAGTTAGTCGGCTAATGGATAAGTAATTTTTTTTATGTTCTTATGTTCGAATTAAACAAACGCATTAGTATGGATGGCTGGTATAGGTATTGTGGAGACTGGCCGAGTATAATCGGTGAGTTGACACATTTTCTTTCGAAAATAGGTATTTTTAAGCGTAGAATTGTGTTGCTTTTGTTAGTTAGTCTTTTGATAGCTCTTGTAAAGTAATGATCTCGGAATATATAACATGGATTTCAAGAAAAGTCTATTTATTTATTAATTAGGAAAGTGATAGGGCAGTATTAGGGCCAGTCGAGATATAGATTTCTTAATTAGCTAGACATCATCCTGATGCCCAGCGAGTCTCCGTGTCTTCAAGTTCCACTACTGATCTCCGTGCCTACAGCATCTACGCGAGCTGGCACCAACCCCCTGCAACAGTATTTAGATTTTTAGATACCTATGTAGTTTCCTGATTGAGTATTTAATTAAGAGAGTTACAAGAGTAAGGGCTGAAATTCAACCGTCACATAAAATACATTCTTCAAATAGTTCATACAAGGAATAATTCCACGAACACCAACTTATCTGACGGTTGAAAGATTCTCGCTTATACGAGTAAAGAACTAAGTTTCAAAGCCATCGTCAAATAACTCGCTCGTCTCTCGTCCGCCACACCACCTCGTCACGCCGCCTGTTCGAGAAGATAATTTTCTTCTTAATTAACCTGCTTTGAATAGCGTATTTAATTACGGGTTCGGTACGTGCGATGATGTGAGTGCCGAGTTTTATAATTAGCCCGTGTCGGCTCCCACATGCCTCCAATTGGAGAGGTGTGAGGAATGTTTAACGCGCTTGTTACAAGTTTTGTGCTTGCGATTTAAGCTCGACCTAGTTGCGATGTCGCAGCATAAATTAAGGTTAAGGTGATAGAAGAATGTTTACCGTAAGACCCAGAAATTTTATGAGTATTAAGCACGAAAAAATGAGAACTGGTAGTTCGGTAATTTTGATAGTCATCAAAATATTGATAAACGGGGAGAGCGCTCAATCTGAAATGCATTTAAGTTATTTAAGTTACCAACGTGTTTACTATTCAATTCTTGAGTTCATTTGCTTACTGTTCAAAATATATTATAAAATAATTCATGTTTATTGATAATAAGCCAGTATAAATTCATATTATTTTTTTAAATGTGAAAGTAACTCTGTCTGTCTGTCTCTCACCTCTTCACACTTAAGCCGCTGGACCGTTTTAGATGAAATTCGGTATGGTGGTAACTGTAATCCCGGGAAAAAGCAAAGGCTACTTTTTATCCCCAAAAAACGCATAGTTCCAACTATTAGGTACCTATAACTGCCAATTGACGCGCAGGAACGGAATATAATTAATTAGGTAATTTTGTGTTTATCGTTTATTTAGTGAGCAAATTTGTTTGTACAAATTTCGATAACAGTCGAGGGATCAAATATTGGTTTGTCTCAAATTGTGAATCTGTTTGTGTTCATGAACAGATACCCGGCTTATGTAAACCAATTAAACGAGCTATTAGTTAATAGCAGATGAAATTATTGCTTTTACATTAATTTCGAAGTACATACCTAAATCGGGAATCTAAATGATTATTGTGTCCTTCCCCGGGACTTGAACTACCGTACCAAACATCATAATTATAATGCGCCCTAGCGGTTTATCGGATCCATTTCTAAATTTACCTATACATTAAGCCACAATAGTGGGTTAAGTATATAGAAATATCTAACCTCAAAAAGGTCCACACGATTGAAACACTAGGTAATAATTTCGCGTGCGCTTAAAAATCGGCTTGGCTACTGACTGTTCTAAAGCAATGGAAAACCTTACGGTATTCAACATCTACAGATGGGGATACTTGCTTTTAATTAGTCCGCTTCAACGTCTTTAACTCCCGTCCTCTCATTATTTTAACGTCGACATTTTCCTTAAACAGCCCTTGACACGAGATTAAAGAGGCTAATAAAATTTCAACCCAGGTCTCCAGTTACGAAAAATGTAATAAATACGCTGCTCCACCTTTTTTACTAAACACTTACCCCCTTAAGAAGTGAAGACTCGGCATTATATCTAAGTTATCTCGCTTTGCAGTCAAGTTTAATCCGTCGTTATATTTTGCCTCATTATTTCTACGTCTTAGAATTAATTTTACGAGGCCGTACGTAATGATACATATAGAAACCTGCGATCTGGGACATTTACGAATTCACCACCCTAGGTCTGTAATGTACTATTTTATTGCAACTAGTATGTTCAACGGTACATTATTGTCTGAGTGTTTTGTTATATCGGTGGTGTCGAGTGCCTAAAGGAAAAATTGCATGAGCGGAGTTTCTCCGTTGAATATAAAAACTAAAAGTGTCTGAAATTAAAGGTAGTTAGTTTTAATAGTAAAACAATTAAGTACATTAATATGTTGCATTAACCTACATTTTCCAGTGTATATGTGCTTATTTATTACAAAATAGTATTTATGTATCAATTGATAAAAAACCTATTAGAGTTTTCCTATGCGACTTTCTGTCGATAGGAACCGCTTTCCTGCAAAAACTGCTCTAATCCAGTTTGATCCGGAAAACAAAGGACAATCAGAAAACACGACGAACACACTTTTCGTTTTAAACGCCGAGTCAATAATAAAGGAACGCGATGGCAGCAATTCGTAAGGAGAGATGAGAACCCATATCGGATTAAGTCCGTCACTTGATCGGAATAAGCGCTCCATCTTTTCCTGTTCTGATTCGTAAGGAAACCATGGGGACGAAAAATGTAAGACTAAAATTTAATTTGAAATAAAAAAAGATACGGAGAAAATTTCAAGAAAGCAACGTAAATTGACAACTACGATTCATTGTTGTAATCCGTAATCATCTTACAAATTTTAATTAAATAACTTCAATCGGTTAAATAGGTACTTTCATTAGGTATCGTTCATTATATCTACAAAAGGAGTGTTTTTTTTTTCAATTCTGTACCTACGGTTTTTACAATTAAAAAAAATCTTAAAGGAATCATGGTCTTCCTAAATTACGGCCAAACTGTACACGAATCCGAATTACCGATTTCTATTGAAATCGGCCTATTGTTGCAAGTAGGTACTCAAAGCCAGGCAGCCGAAGTTCGTTTTAAATATGGTATCTCTATACTGGGTGGATCAATACCTTTTGACGATAGTTAACCCACAGTATCTGCGATTTATTCTAAGCACGTTTAAGGATATCTTTTTTTTCAGCATGGTCAAAAAGTATTATAAGTAAGGATTCACAATCAGCCGAAAAAAAATGGCCCGTCAAAACGGGTGTCCGAACAACTCGTGCACCCGTTTGGCGCTCAGTAAATTTGACACTTAAGTCTTATAGTGTTAGGTTTACTTTTGTATAAAATATTTATCTTGACACATATTATAAAGAGGCGTTATTAGGATATTGGAACGTATTTTCTAATGTCAGTTTGCTCCTTTAATTTGACATATTCTGTTAGGCACTGTTTGTGCATATGTTATTATAGGTCAATGTCAAAAAGCCAATATTTTATAAATTGATATATTTTTTCATAGAAGGCAAAATGCAAAGAGCGTAGCTTGATGTTAAGAAATTGGTTGGCACACCATCATCATTTTTTTTCTTTTACAGCTCATAACTTGATAATACTGAACGATAAAAAAAATACACCATTGGATTCAGGAAAAGTGAGCGAATCATGGCCTCAAATATCATCAAATGGTTTTAAGCTACAACGGTATACAAAATATCAACATTTGCAAAAAAATGGCAAAAGTAATGTACTACTATTCTGAGTAGCTGTAATAGTAAGAGATTCAGAAATAAATAATCTTTATTATTAAATAAATACTTTAATGTAAATTTATTATTAATCCGTATAGTATAGGTACAAATGAAAACAGTTCGCCAAGCTTGAGCAGAAAACAGCTCTCGAAGCTTTCCTTCCACCAAAGAGTTAAAAGTCGTTCAAAGTTCACCAGTTAGGCTCTAACTTGGTACAACGTGTCTCGATCCTGTTCGTAACACGGATTAGACTTGTTTTGTTCTAGGATAGTTTAATCTTGGCGTAATTAGAAATTAATTTGGTCTGTTGTGATTGTTTTGTAGTTACGTTTATATTCTGGTAATTGGATGTTTCTTATTATTTATTACTGGTGCCATCTTCTAACGAAGTTATTATTTAGGTAAATAAAAGAAGGTTATTATTTAGGTAAGCAGTTTTTTTCAGCAGCACGTCTCGGAACTATAAGTCATCACTGGCAACACACACCGGTCGAAGACTTTCGACTTGAGACACTGCGGTAATTTGGACGAAAAGACACTGCGAAGCTTCCCGAACGCTGCCCAGCCGAGTTGGATTCGACGATTGACATAACTAGCTACAATCTATTACTATTAATAGTTTACTCTTACTGCTGCAGGCATACTATGTTTACTAACCTTATGACAATTGCTCGCACTGTAGTGTTCCGGTAAGGGGGTAAGGCAGCCGGGGAAATACTGGCATACAAGTAGAGGCATAATATTTCATCTAAGACCTCAGGGTTTTCTTTTATACCAATGATATAGGCAAGCGAGCGCACAGCCCACCTGATGGTAAGTGGTCACTGAAATCCTATGATCCCCCATTAAGAGACCATGAGATCTCGAATGCGTTGTTTACCCTGAGGCCTAAGATGGAATGCCTCTGTGCCAGAATTTTCACCGGCTGCCTTAACCCTCTACCGGAACACAACAGTGCGAGCACTGCTATTTGGCGGCAGGTTAGTGGCAACCCATTCCTTATGACTTCTTTGGTTCCATGGGCCGTTCCGTTTAAGGTGGCCCAGTGTTCTTGTTTGATTACTGATAATATAGAAAAAAGACGTCATATTACTTTAGTAAAATATTCGCATCAATCAGGCCATAATTCCAGGGATAATTCAGCCAGATTGGAGTGTTGGTTCTGTTTTAATTCCGCGGCTCTATAACTCAACGTCGGACATCGTGCAATCGCTTGGAAATTATTACGCGATAAATATTTTATCCGAGAGTTGGTTTGGTGTATTTTGTTCTTCCGTTTACCTTATGTGAGTTTTGCTTTTACCTGCCCCCTATTTGTGGGTATTGGGTTTGAGGTAAGTTCTTGACAAACCCTTACGTATTATGCAGCACCACATAATCATCCTAATGTAAACCGACCTAGGTTTACATTATGATGATTATGTGGTGCTGCTAATGATTGCTGGCCAAAGATGTTTTCTCAGGGGGTTATTTTTCAAATTCTAAATGTTTGACTTAATCAGATCTGATGGAAAGTGGGTCTAAGGTGGAACACGCTTACCAGCCTATTCACTCTCGACTTGTAAACACCAAGATTATAGGGTCCGGGGAACAGATACCCAATTTTTCCTCCGACTTACAATGTCCGTCATGATGGAGGAAATTTAATATAGCGATGACAACAAATTCGGGCGGACGTTTGGTCCAGATTCATCGCGTGCACGCCGCAAATGCCACGGCCAGTGATGTCCTCGGACATACGGTCAGTAATGACACCGAACTCCTGTCACCGAGCAGTGTCAACACATTATTATTATTGACGTGATAACGTCTTATAAATTGACTAACTTTTCCCCGCAACTTTGTATGCGCAGAAATATTAAAAAGTAAAATCTCGATTTTTCCCGTTCCCGTGGTAATTTTGCAAAATCCTTTCTTAGCGGATGCCTACGTCATAACATCTGCCTGCATGCCAAATTTCAGCCCGATCGATCCAGTGGTTTGGGCTGTGCGTTGATAGATCACTATGTCAGTCAGTCAGTCACCTTTGAGTTTTATATATTTAGATGAACGCCGGCTGCGCCCACGAAAAAGCGTTGACGCGTATGACGTTATCAAGTAAAATTACCGTCCATAAACCGACTTTATAGACAACCGATTTTTTTTCATAACTCAGCCGCACCCAGCGTACATTAAACGCTGTTGAAAATTCTCTTTCCTCATTTGCACCGTGCATATTATATTCCCCCGCCCGCGTGGGGACTATAGCCCAAACCCTCTCGTGATGAGAGGAGGCCTGTGCCCAGCAGTGGGACGCAAAATAGGCTCATCAATTCAATCAAATTATATTAGTCATTGTTGAATCTGTGCCTACGGCAGTTTTAGGTTGATAGGCAGTTTGTAGCCGTTTCTGAGATCGTTTTTGTAATAAATATATACATATAAGATTAGCTCGTTTCAAATACAAGATAAAAAAAGCTTTTAACTAACCATTTAATTATTGATCAATGTATTTCGAATTGATTCGAAATCGAAAACGCTGCATACAGATTCTGATAACGTAAAAACAGAAGTGGTTCACCACTCTTCGGACTGTTGCCTATAAGACTATGCTTCCAAGGCTTGGTTTTTGGATGTACTTATTTTAATCCAGATTTTTCTTTATATACCTATCTATAATATACTTTATCTCCTCAGAATTGATGAATCCCCTTGGATATTTCTTAATCTCGCCACACCATACCAATCCGGACGGATCCAATAATCAGAGGTCCAATCTTGTTGCCCGTAAATCCGTATGTCCGTCTGTCGGTCCTGCGGATGACGTTGATTGATGCCCATACACCAGTGGCTGCCCCCGGGAAGCCATGGTGCCATGAATCTCTGATGGCTCTGGATTAAGCTAAGAGTCCATGAATTATTACGCGATTCGTCATTTATCGAGGGTGTGATACTCGAACACGTTCTCTGTCAGCACTTCAAAAATTAAAAAAAAAATAGTTTTAATTTTCATTGGTAAAATAGAGTAGCCTACTACAATTTAATTTAAATATCAATACTTACTTATTTTGCACATATTAAAGACGAAGGTAGGTACTTTATTTAAAAACTGCGATTTATAATTTAAAAAACGAATTAATTACCTTTGTTTTACAATATATGTATATATTATAGCCTTACGATAATATTTACATACAAAATATGAACTTTTGCTTACTAAAAAATCTGCTAGAAAGCTATGAACAATAGGAAAGATTTAGCACAGAAAGATAACAACCAATAAAAAATCTAAACGAGTCAACGATTTTGATTGATGTAATGTGAGGTAGTTATAATATTATTAGAAGCTTTTTTAATTTAATTTTACAGTTTTCGCTATCTCTGCATATTCAGTCGTCTTCTCCAAAGGCAACATGCATCCACGTCACCTGTTTAGCATTATAATGCAACAAAATTGAGATGGAGAGCTGGGAACATAAACTTGGTTAGTGGAATGGTACAAGCGGCTTCCGCAGTTATAGTTTCAGTTTGAAATCAAAATTGAGTGGACGATACTTATTACTGATGTGATGAAGATCTTCTTTTATTAAATAATGACTTAATATTCACTGCCTATAACGCCTCGATAATTTCTAATCGTTTTAATTGATGTAGAACCGGGAGACAAGCTGTCGGTAGGCCTCCAACAAGATGGAGCGATGACCTCGTGAAGGTCGCGGGAAACCGGTGAAAGCAATTGGCACAGGACCGGTCTAAGTGGCGTGCCTTGGGGGAGGCCTATGTCCAGCAGTGGACGTTCTTCGGCTGAAATAATGATGATGATGATGATGGGAAGTTAATAATTATAACACTGTAATACAAAATCAAATTAAATTCAATTTAAATACTCCGTGATCTTTCGTTATTCGTTTTTGACTTTTACTTTTTATGACCTCGTGAGCTAGCCAAACCTAGATTGGTGTTTTTCTCTCTGTGATATATAGGAAACCGTAGTGGTAGCCTAGTGGTTTTACCTACCTGTCATGCAGAGGGTCGGGGGTTCAATGCCGATTCGCACCTCTGAGTTCACTTATGTGTGAAATTTATTTTGAACTAGCTTTTCCCCGCAACTTCGTATGCGCAGAAATATTAAAATAAAAATCCCGTTTTTTCCCGTTCCCGTTAAAAATTCCGGGAAATCCTCTTTTATTGCTCCTTTACATTCCCTAAGGAACCTGCATGCCAAATTTCAGCTCTCTACGACCAGTTAGTTTCGGCTCTGCGTTGATCGATCAGTCAGTCAGTCAGTTTCTTGTTTTATATATATATAGATATTCGTTACTAATGACTTTAAAGGGAAATCTGCACTCACCTGGTAGTGGTGGTGGTGGTATTAAGACCCCAATCCACACTGGACCCGCGCGCGTGGGGACTGCAGCTCAAAGCCTCTAGTTATGAGAGGAGGCCTGTGCCCAACAGCGGGACGGTAAACTTATACTTATTATATAAGCACTCATCGTCTGCCACTTTACCTACAAGGAAAATACGAAAGTAAACTCGGTATTTCAAAATTCTCCCATCTAACATTTCCCCTTGAACTGTTCTAACGGCAAAGTGTATGAACTTTCAGAAAGATAAATGTTAACATGCATATTTTATCTCCAAGGTTTTCCTTTGCTTCATTCACATACATTACCTCAGTTATTCTTATTTTCTTACTAGCTTCTGCCCGCAACTTTGTCCGCGTGTAAATCGGTATAGCGTTGCCGCGGAAACTATGCGTTTTCGGGGTAGCCTATGTCCTTCCCCAGGACCCGAACTATCTCTATACCAAGTTTCATTTAAATATGTGCTACGGTTGAAGTCTGAAGAGGTAACAGACGGATAGATGGACAAAGTTACTTTTGCATTTTTAGTAAGTATTTAGTATTAGATAAGGAACTTTTTCTACAATAACTTCTGGAATCTTCAGTTGTAAATGTGATATATATTGTATTTGACAGTATTTTTTCATGTTTCCTTTATTATTTTTATGTTCTTTAATAATACACGTAGCTTGCTAAAATATTGGCTAGGTTGAAAGGAAAAAGGAAATTTAGTAAAATGGAAGTGATTGTAAGTACGAGGAGTTACTAAATTATATGTACAGTGTAAAACGTAACAGATAATTATCATAGAAAAAGCAAGTTAAACCTAGAATGTCAATCTTCTTGCAAATCAGCGTACGCCCGAAATAAGTGTTAAGGCCGTTCACTGACCCAGCATCGTCAAATTGCTCATGTGAAGATCATAATTTTCTAAGAAATGTTAAAAGTCGAAAATATGAAAAAAATACATGTTATATTTCATTATACCATCCTTACATTGACAGCTTTCGTTACACGTTTCACGAAACTTGCGCGATACAATTTAATTCCAAAGTAACCTTTAACTAGGACCTTTAATCCAACTTTACTCCAGTTTATTATATCAAGCAGTGTAAAACTAAATATAACAGAAAAAAATATCCATATCATATGCATACATTGACAGCTTTATAAATGCCATATTTTTAGACGGTATTTTTATAGAAATTAAAACGCGTTATATACTAAATCGGGCGTTCTGTACGTAGCGCTTTCTCTTTCACGAGTGACAGTGACGGCTGAGCTGGGTATAGGAACGGTCTTAAATGCGAATGCCTATACTATCCATGAGCAACATCTAAATGCGCCTCAAATCATCTTACAGGATATGTATGGACACACGAAGCGCCTTCTTCTTCTTCGTGCTTTGAGCTATTCCGATGTAAGGAGATTGACAGTCTATATAAATTACCTTGTCTATGGTAGGTAATATATACATCTAAAGCCCTCACACAGAGTAAAGCACACCGCAAACGGCACAACATCATAACGAAGCCCGCAAAGTAATTTCGGTAGTACGTAAACATAGTAATTAAACCACATCTACGAGTTGGGTGATAGCTCTAAATATTCATACACAATTAGATCTGCAGTGGACCAGAATGTGCTGACATTTATCTTAGTCCAATGTGCGGGAGGTAGACGTGGAAATGGCTTTTTCACCCAACTATAGCTGTAAAAGTCGTTTTAATCTCAGAGTGTGGGAAAGTGTTTTTGAATTTGAAAGAGCTACTACGCTACGCCATAGGCTGAAGCTAACTTTATCTTTGAATTTCAAAAAATATACGTAAATTGCGGTCAGTTATGACAGTTTCCTTAATTGCAGTGAGGTGAAAACGTGCGTGTTTCACTCGCCAGCATAGACATAAATAATACTTCGTATGGACCCGGCCTAACGTAGATACATGTCATGTTTCCCCACTTCATTTATGTCCAATCCAAAGTTAAACTTGTATCGTGACACTAAAGCTGGGTCACATTTTTCCAACAACGAGACGAGTTTTTAGATACTGAGAAACAGTTTCGAAAAAAGATTTTTTTAAAACGCTTATTGTCACGCACGCTCGGTGACAGAACTTTGGATTTGACACCGTGGAAGTGGGGACATATTACGTGTACGTTAGTCCGGGTCTATATTATTTACGTCTATGCTCGCCAGAAAAAATATGTCGCGTCTTATGCAGTCAGAGACAAGGCTCACACAGACTGGTACTCTCCTTACACAAATTGTACACCGGAAAAGCTCATTATGGGTGTTTTTTTTAATGGTGTATTCTGGAGAGTGCGCTCAGGATCTTCACGATCTTATACCACCATCTATTTTTTATCATCTGACTACTAGACGACAGGAGGGTTTCCATCCTCGTGTGGGTGAGTTCCCCATGAGTCGAACAAAGCGATGCGCTAAATCTTTTCTTGTTCGCACTGCTAAACTTTGGAATTCCCTCCCTGCGTTTGTGTTTCCCAGTTCCTATAATCTTGGTGTATTCAAGTCTAGGGTGAATAGGCATCTTCTGGGTAAGCGTGTTCCATCTTAGACCCTATCATTACTTTCGATCAGGTGTGATTAGGGTCAAACGCAAGCCCATTCGTAATATAAAAAAAATATCCAGGTGGCGCTTGAAATATTTCATACATGCTCAATAGGTATCAATATCTTTTATTCATTTACACTTTATTGTACTTTAAAAGTACTAACAAAGAAAACTTAAAAGTCTGGTAGGTATGAGTTTAACAATTTGATGTAACAAACAGTTGATTCAATTCACAGTACTTCAGTACTTTGATTGATAAATCTAGAGAATTAAGTAATTAAACTATTTTGTTTCAACATACTTTATTTAGTACCTATTCAATGTTAATGAAATGAAAGTCTCTTTGGAATTGTCATTGCTGTAATGAATAGAACTTGGAAAGTCGAGTTATATTACAGCCTTATTTCTATCGATAGTGAATCGAAGAAAGATCAAGGTCGCTCGCGAGGATTCGGTTCGGGATTTTTTGTGTCCCTGTACTCTTCAAATATTGTGCCCTAGTCAATCAACACTTGGTACCCTGTTCGTTTCAATTAACATCCAAAAGTGTAAATATATCTTTGACGTCAACTGTATATGGTATTTTCTTATTTAAGTATCGCTGCCTACGGTACAGATGAAGTGAATAATTATAATCCTTCGGGAAATCTCGGAAATCCGGCGAGACCCCGTACTGTCATAATTATCGAATTTAATGGCTGACATGTAATGGCCTCCAACAAGGTAGCGTTATGACCTGGTGAAGGTCGCGGGAAGTCGGTGGATGCGAGCGGCACAGGACCTGTCGGAGTGGCGAGCCTTGGGGGAGGCCTATGTTCAGCAGTGGACGTCTATCGGCTGATATGGTGATGATGATGATGTAATGTCCTTTAATTTGAAACTTTATTGGTTGGCGTCAAAGATGTCTTTTTTATATCAATGGTATAGGCAAACGAGCGCACAGCCCACCTGATGGTAAAGTGGTCACTGCAGCCCATGGACACCGACATCCTATGATCCCCCATTAAAGAACCATAAGATCTCGAATGCGTTGCCTACCCTGAGGCCTCAGATGGAATGCCTCTGTGCCATAATTTTCACCTTCTGCCTTAACCCCCTACCGGAACACAACAGTGCGAGCACTGCTATTTGGCCACAGATTACGGAAAGACGGTGGTACCCTCCAGGACGGACCTAGCACCAGGCTCAACCATTAGCAAAGTGGAAATTTGAAATATTCAATATGACATTAACATAAAGTCATTTAAATTCACTACATCTGTACAATCTTTGTTTAGTTCGGGACTAAGTGCAGTTGTGTGAAACTTTCAGAGACTTTACTTATTTATTATTCAAGTCGGCAACTCTACTCGGTTCAAACTCCAAAACCAAATATTCAACCGGTCTTCAGAACAATTTCACTGCAGTGTCAGTGGTTTGTTCATTAACACATTTAAGTCACGAGAAATCGTATAAACAAGAGTTGGTTGCAGCTGCGCAGAGCGAGGGATAATGGGGCGTATTGAAGTATCATTAAGGGCTTGTACTCTCAACAGCAATGAAAACGGGTCACTCTGTATGGAAAATCCTATACAAAGTGATCCATTTTCATTGCTGTTGAGTGTAGTTTGAATTAACGGGCGTCTTTGAATATTTGACAGCTGTTTGTACCTAAGCGATTCAACTTATTTAGAAACAATAGTACATTACAGACCTAGGGTGGTGAATTCGTAAATGTCCCAGATTGCAGGTTTCTGTGGCCCGAACCGAAGGTGAGGGCCATAAATATGCGATCTGGGGCTTTACGAATTACCACCCGTGGTTTGTCAAAAGTTTGCCTTGGAAGTCTTGCCTTGGCCAAGAAGTGAGATTTTCTCTCCGCGTAGCGGGCAGAAAATCCCACTTTATGGCCAAGGGTGATGTAAATTATATATCAGATGGTACGTCAAACTAATGACTTTTGTAATAGATATTTTTTCATAACCTAAAACAGATTCCGTCTCCGGTCAAGCCAGCCGCGCTGGACAGTCCATTGCACCCTTGTCACAGCAACTAGTTAATATTAAAGCGCGCTCACCGATTCTGTTGTAAATCTTACTTACCGACCCTTGTCCAATGCGTAATAACGACTACAGTACTGTTTGTAAGCCATGCAGCGTGAAACTGGCGAATAAGTCAAAAGGGCATTGCGTTGTACGAATCCGTTGACACTTACGTCCTTTTATTGAGACAATGTACTTAAATCGAGGATCTGGGGTGTAGATGTCAACTATAAAATAATAATGTTTGGTCCAGTGGCGTATCCAGGTTTATGTCTGGACGGATGTTTGTTATGTTCTTATGGATGGAGGGTGTTTGTTAATATGACCATTAAATGCTAAGAAAATTAGGTACAAGTAAAGAATTCGACGATTTGATTGAGCCCCGAGAAATTGGCCGAATAGAAGCGTACAAAGTGTGCGTAAATACTTACCTAACTAAGCTAAACCTTATCTTTTAGAGTGTTTACTCTATCATACTGTTGACGGACATAGCTTTTTTGTAATACAATACTATACAATAAAACACCACACATTCAAGTAACAGTAGGTACACACATAAACGTAATTACACAAAAAGTAGGACATACAGCAGCCGTTTTTATCGCTTAATAGCGATCTCTACCAAACAACCTTTGGATACCAGAGATAAAGAATACAAACTAGGTTCGTAGGCCGTGTTCTGTACTAAGAGGTGCAGAAGAAACAAACATATAATAATGTAATGAACACACATAAATGGATAACAGTCAAATACATGGAAATAATGTAATCCAACAAAAGTGAAGCTAGTACAATATCAAATAAGTGACACATAATGCTCCTTAACCTATTGATACATTGATGTTGTTTGAAAATTATGTATCATCAAAATCATCATCATCATGTAGAGTCAAAAGCAAAGATAATCAGGCCAAAGCGGTAAAATATGTATACTGCAACTCTAATGAAAAACAAAAGACTCTGTATGTTAACATATATTTAGACGCTTTGGCAAAGTACTTACATATCTTTACCCTTGACTGTAATTGTTGTACAATGAATTGATTAACTACTTACATATTTGGTTGACTTGTTTCAAACGTCTATGAAGACAATGATAACAGCATTTTACAATAAAAAGTTACTCATCTTTAAGAAAAGTCACAACAAGAATTCTCAAACCTGTAAGCTGCAATCTATTCTAGACTTCGTTTTGCCCTTTACCCTTCACAGTTCCGTCCATCTTCGCAAAGAAATGAGGATTTCTCTTTTACCTGTTACGACCTGGACCCTAACTCGACGGGATTGGCGGCTGATGCAATTACGTGCGGCGATTCTTTTTCCATTTCGCAGAAATTTCGCTTTGAAGACTAGCGTTGGTGTGACAGCTTCGGAGATCGCAAATCGAAGAAGGATGCAATTTAAATTCCGGTATTAAACAATTACATATGTTAAAAATGAAGAACGCCTTTCTTCATAAAACTAAAATGTGATGTTTTCGAATCTTGGGAAACCTCCCATAAATACATTTTGGTGTGAATAAAAATCTATGAAAATCTGTAGCATATTCTGGAAACCTTGCTAACAGACACCTCGAGGAAATTTTTGCGCTTTATATCAATATTACACATTCTTTCAGTCTCTTCCCTTGAATGCCTCAAAAAAAATTACTGTACGTACAAAGTAAATAATGGCCAATCCGGCAATCGTCTTTTACTAATACATAAAAATGTTAAGTAAAACAAAGTGCCTTCATGAGAGCAAAAATTCAACTTCGCGATGCCTTTAAGTGCCCTTTTAAGTCTCGTAATTAAGAATTTCCCTCGACCACACTTGATTTACTGCCTAAATTATGGGCCGAGCATTTTTTCAGAGATCCCTAAGTCAACATTAATAACAAAGCTAATCTTTCTGATGTTTTCCGGCTAAGAAAAGCTTGTTTTTCGTAATATCAATGGGGTTAGGTGAATGATTTATGAATCTGTCCGGATTTAACTCGAAAACTACTGGTCGGATTCCAACAAAATTTGGTATGAGGGTAGTTTATAACACTGGTCAACATATAGGCTACCTACTTTCTTATCCCGGAAAAACGCATAGCTCAAAGCTATTACCGAATTCCACGCGGATTGCGCGCAGAAGCTAGTTAAACTATAATTTGTATATGTGGAAATAATCCACTCAGAATTGACTGGATGTATCCCTTCTCAACACAGGTTTATTTATTTTAGGTTTCCCACACCCTATAACGAAAATTTAAAACATTTCATTGATTCATATTTCAAAGTGTCATCATCAGCATCATTTCAGCCGAAAGACGTCCACTGCTGGAGATAGGCCTCCCTTAAGTCATAGTGTAAATAAAATATTTTATTATACAACCAGTACCAAGATAAAATGGTTTGTGGAAATAGCCAAAAAAAAAGATTAAAAACCTAAAGCGAATAAAATCAAACGACCGTAGACAATTACTGTTCTAACTGAAAAAAAAAGTTTAAATGCTACTTTCATCATTCATCATTTGCTTGCCCTTTTTCCACGTTATGTGGGGTCGGCACAACATGTTTTCTTCTTCCATTCGCTCCTATTAGCAGTCATCTCTCTACTAACGTCTTTCATACACATATCATCTTTCACGCAATCCATCCACACTTTCCTAGGTCTACCTCTTCCTCTATATCCGTCCACATCCATATCTAATACTCTTCTAGAAATATGGCTTTCATCCCTCCTCATCACGTGCCCAAACCACATCAACCTTTTACTCCTCATCTTTTCTGTTATTGGCGCTACTTTCAAACTTCCCCTTATATACTCATTTCTAATCTTATCCATTCTAGTAACACCACACATCCATCTCAGCATTCGCATCTCAGCCATGTGCAATTTTTTTTCATCTGTCCCTTTCGTCGCCCAACATTCAGATCCATACATTACGACAGGTCTCACGGCGGTCTTATAAATTTTCCCCTTAAGTTTTAAGGGCATTCGTGGGTCACAAATTGTCCCTGAGACCTGTCGCCACTTATGCTAAATGCTACTTTATCGAAGAGAATTGAAAAGTACGAAACGTAACAAACTGGAACGCTCGATCACTCTTTTATTAGATGAGACATTTCTTCGCGAAGAACTCAGGTGCTCGAGAAAAGTACTTAAAAAGTTAAAAAGAAGCTTTTAATGCAAGTACGAGAGAATACGTTACTTGTGACACGTTATATTATACAGGTCGTATATCAGTTCACTTGAAACTTTTATATACGTAAGTATTTAAGTTTCCACGTCGTGTAACCATACCATCACAACCCAACTAGCAAATTATGCACTTATAGTACTCTTCAAGCCTATTTTTATTGCGCTTATAAAGTACTTGTAGCTATCTACAAACCTGGATTTGGGCACACTTATAGGAGCATTTGTTTTTGTAACAGTCTTATAATCTACTTACAGAATGCTATTAAGTCCTATAATATGCTCGTAATAGCGTTGAAGAAGTACAAATAGTCCTATAATGTATACTCAAAACCTTTATAAGTACAATTGCTCTTGTAAGTGTCTGTGACAAGCTCTTTATAAGATTAAAATAGTAAATGTCAGTACATCTTGCAAATGTGGTTTAGTGTTTGTGTTGTGAGTGATTTTTGGAATTAAAAAGGTAAGTACAATATCTTTTTGACTTAATACTAATATTTATCGTAGCCGGTGAAGTAGGGATGTGAATATAGGGTTAATAGAGAATGAATTAGTGGGGAAGTGATATTCATCGTTAAAATATAGTATTTTAGAAACATATTTTAAAAGCGCCTCTAAAATTTCATCATTACACCATTATTTTAATAAGTTTATTACAATATATTGCAATAAATATCCGCCATAACAAAAACTGGTTTAAATGAGAGCGTTTTAAGTCTATTATAAGTGTAATAGCGCTTATTCAAACTATTATAAGAACATCATGCCCTCCATGTTGACATTAATTAGGGTTCCTCATAAATTCAATATAAACACTTCTAACCCATGATTTTTTTACAGTTTATAATTTTAAAATGTAGGAAATCCCTTTAAATCGTAAAAAAAATTATTTTTGGTCTTGAATGTTTTGTCTGACTGACTTTATATTATAGGTACTAGATTTTTCCCGCGACTTCGTATGCGCGTAAACATTAGCATGTATTTACTTAATTTTTTTTTCCGTTCACGTGGGCATTTCGAGAAATCCTCTTTAGTGCTCTCATACACTAAGTTCACAGTTCATTGAGGACTACATTATATGTGGTACGTTATACTTCAGGGCCAGAGATTTTTATCTTTTTCACTTTCTTCGTTATCTTCTTCTGTGTAATTTTCTTTGTCGAAATCTTCACCTTTTTTATTTTCATCTTCACTTAAATTATCTAAATTATTTGATTCTACGGGACCCTTTCTTAATAAAGTTCCCATTTGATTCAGTGGGTCAACTCTTATAATAGCATCAAACAAGAGTAGATACGTTTTTGAAATCTTATTAAGGTTCTCCTCAAGAATGTAATAAGAGCTATTACTCTTATAAAGGTTCTGCTAAAGAATGTTATAAGAGCTATTACTCTTATAAAGGTTCTGCTCAAGAATATTATAAGAGCTATTACTCTTATAAAGGTTCTGCTCAAGAATGTAATAAGAGCTATTATTCTTATAAAGGTTCTGCTCAAGTGTGTAATAAAACCTTATACTCTCACCGAATGCTACTATCGGAGCTGAAAAATTACAAATACTATTTGTCTTGTAACATGCACTTATAAGATACCATCTCCTATAACTGTCTTATAACGTACTCCTATAGTAAACTATAAAGCTTTGTTATAAGAACAAGTGATCTTGAGTTATTGCTCTCATAACGCTCTTAATAAGAGCTTTTAGTCTTATAAAGGTTCTGCTCAAGAATGTTATAAGAGCTATTACTCTTATAAAGGTTCTGCTCAAGTGTGTAATAAAACCTTATTCTCTCACCGAATGCTACTATTGTAGCTGAAAAATTACAAATACTATTTGTCTTGTAACATGCTCTTATAAGACACCATGGCCTATAACTGTCTTATAACATACTCCTATAGTAAACTATAAAGCTTTGTTATAAGAACAAGTGATCTTGAGTTATTGCTCTCACAGCGCTCTTAATAAGAGCTTTTACTCTTATAAAGGTTCTGCTCAAGTGTGTAATAAAACCTTATACTCTCACCGAATGCTACTATTGGAGATGAAAATTTACAAAGACTATTTGTCTTGTAACATGCACTTATAAGATACCATGTCCTATAACTGTCTTATAACGTACTCCTATAGTAAACTATAAAGCTTTGTTATAAGAACAAGTGATCTTGAGTGTAACAAGACATAGCTTAACCTTGTAGTACACTACAAGCCTATTTATAAGAACACGAGATCTTGAGTATAACAAGACTTGTGGAATGCCAATATAAGAGCGAAAGTCTTTCTCAGTGCACTTACTAGACTATTATGAGAATTGGTAGTCTTATAATTTTGGTTATAGGACTACTTTGCTAGTTGGGAAGACAATAACAACAAAGGTCTCTGAAATTTCTCTCACCGCGAATTCGCCTCCTTCTATGATATAAGAAAACTGGAGACCTGCACATTTTTTTTTAGATTCCTCTGCGTGCAGGTGTTACCTCACTGGGACCCCTGACTAAAGTTATCATTTAAAATTATATTATATTTAATAATTTTTAGGACAAATTTATTAAAAGGAAAATTTTAGGGTTTTCTTTAAATGCGGTTAACTAGAATACGATTAGGTGATGGGAATCCTTCCGAAAGGCCCTAATTTAGGTTTTTAGGTTATTGTTTAGTTTTAATTTTTGACGTCTTTTCTGAATAAACTTTTCAATTCAGTAGGTAAACTGAACGGTTCCGGAACCCTGCAGCCTACCTGCGTACTTTATATTCATTACTGTGTTTTTGAGAAAAGTAGCGTTTTAGAGGTATAATTGCCGGTAATTAACTTCAACTCTTCTTATCACTTTATTCTCTTTAGGAGTAATGCGAGTTCATTACCGTCTCCTTGACATTTTGGTTACGGTAGTTTAAAGTGCTAAGACAGTGATTTTGTAGGTTTAGTCGTTACTGAAAGATTCATTTTACTATGTAAAAAAAATACATTTCAGTTTTCTTTTCGGTAATTTACATTTTGCTGAAAACCTTACTGTTGACGCTGTGTCTCATCTGGTGAGTCGGTAGATTCAATTCTGATGTGTACAAGGGGCAAATTTTGTACCCGATGTTCTGAATATTCTTTAGTTAAAAACAGTGTAACGTTGTTCCACGGACTGCTAGATTAGTTTGTTATTCATCATCATCATGTTCATGTTAAATAACAGTGTTATTTGTATACTTATTAATTTGTTATTGAACCACAAATCCCTAGCAAACAATTCATACTGATAAATAGCTCGAATTTAAATAACAAATGGCGGCTGAATTGACGCCGTATTAAAGCTGCATCGAGAAAACTCTATCCCGCGAACCGAGCTTATTTTGATTGCACGTGTTTTATTACGATTTATTACATCGCCGAATCCGACTCGGCTCAATTCAACGACGACCGACCGGTCAATCGTCGAATCCGACTCGGCTGGGCAGCGTTCGGGAAGCTTCGCAGTGTCTTTTCGTCCAAATTACCGCAGTGTCTCAAGTCGAAAGTCTTCGACCAGTGTGTGTTGCCAGTGATGACTTATGGTTCCGAGACGTGGGCGCTTACGATGGGCCTCATAAGAAGGCTCAAAGTCACTCAGAGGGCAATGGAGAGGGCTATGCTCGGGGTTTCTCTGCGTGATAGAATCAGAAATGAGGATATCCGCAGTAGAACTAGGGTCACCGACATAGCCCGAAGAATTGCGAGCCTTAAGTGGCAGTGGGCGGGGCACATTGCTCGCAGGACTGATGGCCGATGGGGCCGGAAACTTCTCGAGTGGCGCCCGCGAACCGGGAGACGAGCTGTCGGTAGGCCTCCAACAAGATGGAGCGACGACCTCGTGAAGGTCGCGGGAAACCGGTGGAAGCAAGTAGCACAGGACCGGTCTGAGTGGCGAGCCTTGGGGGAGGCCTATGTCCAGCAGTGGACGTCTTTCGGCTGAAATGATGATGATGATGATGATGATTACATCGCCCTGAATTAATTTAATTCAATTCTATTGAGAACATGCAAATAAAACGAAGTGAAGAAAGAACGAAAACAAAGAACAATTGATTAGATAGATAGCTTGAAAATATTTTGAAACAAATTACTTAGGCTGTTACGCTGTTATATTTTCGTTATTAAAACATTTGCTTTAGCACGTATTCAAATCGTTTTTATTTATTCAGTAAATACGCTACATCTTTAAAATGTAGCGCTACGAACAAAACCCATTGTAGTACATTTATTTTAACAATTTCACTGCCACAATTGGCTACAGCTGAGAAAAATTACGGCATAAAATATACTTTAAGCCGAGCGCGCGTATAATACAAATTGCTACATAAGCAATTGGCGTGGTCATTTTAATCCATAATAGTAGGTATGCTGCTCCTAACAACACCTAGAAACCATTCACAAAATTATATTACGTCTCACTGCTTGGCAATAGGACAGACCTCCCCTAATCACTGCAGTCCTACGCGAGCCCAGTCTTACTTCATCATCATCATCATCATCATCATCATCATCATCATAATCATTTCAGAAGAAAGACGTACACTGCTGGACATAGACCTCCCCCAAAGCTCGCGACTCAACGCAGACCGGTTCCGTGCTACTTGCTCCGACCGACACAGCTAGTCTCCCGGTAAAAAAAAAACCGAAAATCTCAGTAGTAAATTAAAATTGAATTTCGCACTCGTGAACTCGGCTCGGATGCGAGACCCAACCCTCCTTGCATGAGAGGCGATCATAATACCCAAATAATTTGAGTTATTTTTCCGTGCATGTTCCCTATTTAATTTAATTTAATTCAATTAGCTGATACAAATCAGTTGGACGGTCCAATCAATTGGAGTCCGTCGACTGGTATATTCCGCTGTTGCATTGAGATCTCCAATTACATTGTTCGTTTAATGTTCCTCATTAATCAATATGATATTATTAAATAACTGATATGGCGGGAATATTCGGACTTGATTTTTTGGTTTATGAAATAATCGGAGTCCCATCCAGTCCGAACCACTTTAACATACTTACGCACAGCCTTCCTCTTCAGGAAGGGATCTGGATGAGGGATCGAAAGCGCTCGAATGTAGGATAACCAAAATTCTCTCCCTTTTCTCCGAAGTAGAAGTACCTAGTTATTAAAGCTCGTTCTAATTTGCCCATGTAGGGAGGGTCTGTACTGTACCTATCCAGTTTTCCACTAGTAAACATTTCGACGCACTGCGCCAAAACAGCTAAGCCTGGCTTTAAAAAAAAACTTGCAAAATAGAGTGGCTATAGGCCCGGAAGGTATTATGTAAATTCGGTGCACGGGACAGGTGTAATCGTGTACCGGCTACCCTTTGGCACAGAATACATCACACAATAGTACATTACAGACCAGGGTGGTGAATTCGTAAATGTCCCAGATCGCAGGTTTCTGCTCGGGGGCTCCAAAAATATGCTATCTGGGGCTTTACGAAGTACCGCCCGTGGTTTGTCAAAAGTTTTACGTCTTGCCTTGGCCAAGAAGTGAGATTTTCTCTCCGCGTAGCGGGCAGAAAATCCCACTTTACGGCCAAGGGTGATGTAATAGTTATTTGTTATGCAAGGCTGCAAAGTTGTTGTTTGCTGTGAGTGCGTGATTGAGACCCGAGTGAACGAAGGATTCTAGGGTTGAACCACGAGCGAAGCGAGTGGTTCAAATATAGAATCCTGAGTGTAACGAGGGTTTCAAGGCACGAGACCGCAAACGACTTTGCTGCTGAGCGCAACACAAAATTTTTCACCTCACGCGCGATTTTTCGGGAAGAAGACATAGTTCGGCGTCACGTACAGTTTGTGCTAACTCTGGAGGAGTTAAATCGTATCTTCATCGCTAGAATCGCTCATATTTTCTTTATTACTTCGTATATGTATTCTAAATTACAAAACCAGCAATCTAAAATTTTTTTTTTTTTAATTTTTTTTTAATGTTTTTTTTCCGGAGGTTGCGTTCCAAATCACTCTTACTCCTACTTCAAGATTCAATTATTCATTGAATACATTTAAAATATACACATATTTAAGTATTTTTGTGATAAAACATAGTGAAATAATGAAATACATCTGAAACGGTGTATTATTAATATAATTTTATTAATGATTTAAGTAAATTGAACCTTTATTTTTATAAAACTCTCACGACGAATTGCGTTTCAGAACGTATCGTTGTTTTTTATTGTGACAGTGGCGTCATGCGTCGTTCGAATTTCAAAAACACTTTCCACGCTAGCGGATAAAAACAACTTTTGCGCTCGGATATCAAGCTGCAAAACGACCACTTTCGAGCCAGTGAGGTGAAAAATATTTTAGCACAGACAAAATATGAAAAATACTTTGCACCGTGGTATTTCCAACTAGGAGCAGCAAGATTGAGTGAAGGTGGGCAAAAGGCCCAATGCGGGTCCCATCCGCACGGCCGCGTGGGGACTATAGCCCAAACCATCTTGTGATGAGAGACGTGTACCCAGAATTGGGATGTAAAACGGCTGTTTTGGTTTAGTTGGAGAAACAGTGTGTAAACGAATTCTCTTACAAATTGTAGTATCGTTTATGCCATCACAAATACCAGTCTACTGGTGTATTTGCAACAATGATAATTATTTTTGCGGTCTTGCAAAATAGATTAATGACGTAGCAGAATAGATTAAACCCAAAATCCAAGTATTTTTTGCGGTCGGCTTTGCTAAATTACGATGTGGCTGAATATATTCAATCCAAGTTAATCATCTTGTATCTGACCGTCTACATATACTTTAACACTGTTGTCGTACTGGTTTTTTTCTCCGGACTGTGCTTTTTGATTAGCATTAGTTCGCAGTAGTTGAGGAAAGGATTGTAGCGGGGGGTTGATGTTAGCTCAGGTAGATGCTGCAGGCACGGAGATCAGCGGTGGAATCCGAAGACACGAAGACGATGTCTAGCTTATTAAAATATCTAATTCTTGAAGACTGGCCCTATTACTGCCCTAGTACTGCCTAATTAAGAAATAATAGATTTTAAGTTGAATTGATATTATATTTTGAGAGATGCGCACATTACAATGATTATAAAAAGACTCAATAATAAAAGCTACACAATTCTACGCTTAAAATTACCTATTTTTGGAAGAGAATGTGTCAACTAACCGATTGTACTCGGCCAGTCTCCACAGGATGTAATTCAGTGAAACGTGATGTTTTAGATCTTCCACAAGTTCTGCGCGGGATTATAATATTATGTAACAGATGTCAGACACGTGTTATTAGAACATAAGTACCTTAGCACCTTACCTACACCTTCCCCTCTGCCCCACTTTCCCAAAGGAAACATGAAGGCTGGAGAAGACGTCCTCGAGTGGAGACCAGTAATCGGTAGAGCGAAGACTTACGCACGGTTGGTGGCAGAAACTAGACTACTAGCTAAGTGACGAGATATGGGAGAGGCCTATAGCTATGTCCAGACTGATCCTTAAAAATACTAATGATGGTGGTGATAACGATGATTAGAATAAATTATCATCACCACATTATATTTATAGCTCTGGTCCCTTTAGGAAAAAAAATGCATGGTGTTTGCCTCCCATATATTTTATCAGCTCCATTATCATACTCCGCGTACGAAATTACTGCAGAAGATTGTGTGATATTCTATATGGACGACATTTTAGAAAAATTGTAAACCTTTCCAATTCACTCAGAAGATGAAATTGGCTTATAAAAGTAAAAGATTAGTCTTAAAAATAGACCAAGTGTCCTTTATGAGAAAATACAACCTAATAAACTTTAATTTCTAGTAGGTACCGCTTGAGTCGTTCCACGGTAAATGAAGCTGTGTAGTAACTGCTTGACCAATGAGAGTATCTTTTAACCCTCCTAGATGGGTTTGGATCTGACGATCCAAATGGAAGCAGTCGACATTCAATATTTGCCACATATACATATCCACTGAACGTCAAAACTACAAACTCATTTCGAATATTTTCCATATACAGAAGCACTTCCATCCGAATTTACCTAGCATACTGCAACTCAGGTATCCTCAAGAATTGTATTTCAACGCCAGCATAACAAAGACAAAGCGTCATCATCCAAACACATGTGTTTTATTCTACATTAGTGCATCGTGAGTGCATCTTTAGATGTCGTCTCGCATTGCAGTACATTTATCTGCGCTACATTATTCGTATCGACGTGAGACGTTGCAGTTTGCGCCGAATTGCATTTACGTTCGGATATTGTCTTTGAGATATAACTTTACGATGTATTCCAGCGTCTAAGTCGGTCTTAATATAGTTTATTTTATGTAACTTCGAAGGTACTCTGGTCGAATACGTTATGTTTTGTTTTGGTATGTGTTGTCGGTATTACATTAGTGTGTGAATTTATTGACGCAGATTATTGACGGTTTACTTCATTAAAACGTATTACAAACAGTGAGTATTTATTTTATAGCTAACTATTTATTGATTTAGGTACCTTTATGTTGTATATCTGTGGAAAAAGATGGTATGAGTTATGAGGTAGTCATACCAAAACAATGGAAATTTATCTTCTTACAAGTCTTACAACTTACGAATCCTATGAAACTTTGCCAAAAATGATTAACAGTTTAATTTACATTTAAAACATACCTACGCAGTCACTAAAAGTAAACAAAAGATTGTTAAAATAAAGTTCGTACTTTAGTAAAGTGTTGTTAAACGAAGATTTAATGCCAAAAGCGCAATAACCAAGTTGAGTCGTCAAAAGTTGCAGCGTTTCGTTTTGAGCCACTTTAATACTGGTAGATTTAACATAATTTTGTGATTTTAACATCTACCGGAAACTTGGGACAATTTCTAAAAGATTTCGTCTTGTAATTATTGGCCACAGACCGTGGCTGAGAATGTGTGTGTAGGTATATTGTGTTTGAGCTCGTTAAATGAGATCTTCATTAAATCCACCACAAAAACAATTCTTTCGACATTACTTCCTACATGTAAGAATAAACCACCGAAATTTGAACTTTATTTAGCGTCTCAGTACAATGGAAACCCACTGTCGCAAAGATTGTACCTATCCATTCGTATTCAAATCGATTCAAATCGGGTCAATTTTGTTTTACAGAGCTCCATTGAATCCCGTATCCTTGCCCGTTTATGATTTACCTGAGCATTCAATTTTTATAACGCTGGTGAGCCGACGGCGCGGGGAAATTAAATTTGCATACCTCTAAGGACTGGGAGTCACTGTGTGAAGGAAAGAAGAGGGTAGGTTAGGTTAGGCTAGTAGATTTCTTATCTCTTAAGATTCTGTACGTCCGGCGTTTCTCAACTTTCCATACAAAAGTAGTTTCGCTTTTATTCCCGAATTGCTAAACAGATTTACTCAAACTTGGTACACATAATAAAATCATTATTGTGAATGTCCGAAATTAGTAAAAGTTTTGGTAAAATAAAACACAATTTAATTAAAACTGAATTTTGAGGTTTGTATTGGAGGAATGTTTAGTTTACTTGAAATTATTACATTCGAAGTGTATTTTGGACACTAATGTATCTCTGCTCCACTATTATTACTTGTGAAATATGGTGCCAATCTGATCAGTATTTTGCTGAATAAAACGTCTACGTTTGTATGGAGAAAGGAGCATACTGGGGACTTTTAAACTCCCCTGATATACTGTCATATCAGGGGAGTTTAAAAGTCCCCAGTATGCTCCTTTCTCCATACAAACGTAGACGTTTTATTCAGCAAACTACTGATCAGATTGGCACCACGTATTTCTAAGAGATTCCATCATTTTATACTAATTCGTTTAAAAACTCTCCCGTTACTGACTGATTGACTGGTGAAAGCGCATAGCCAAAACTCTTGGTCGTTGAGAGCTCAACTTTTGCATGTGGGGAGTGAAGGGGTGCATTAAGAGAGGATTTCCAGAAATTTCTGCGGGAAGAGGAAAATATGGGACCGCGGTCTCCCGCGGGTTAATAAAATATGTAATGGAACTATTTGTTTAATATTAAGGAAACTGTACATAGGGAAATTAAAGATGTCTTTCGTATTGAACAGAACGTATAATGAATTTAGTAGCAAGGAATGACATTGACAAGAGAAACGTCACAAACGTCAACCGACCGACAGTGACAGCTGTCAGTATCAAGTAGTGTTGTATTTATTTAACACCCTCCCCTAAATACAACCCCATTCTCGATGTGCAGGCCTCATGCTTGGACTTCGGTGTAGCCTTCGTCAGCGAGTCAGCCGTCATCAAATCGGTGCCAATGTACTGGATACTAATGTCTCCTCTCGCGACTCTATC
Organism: Aethes cnicana; assembly: GCA_963971205.1. Taxonomy (NCBI): domain Eukaryota; kingdom Metazoa; phylum Arthropoda; class Insecta; order Lepidoptera; family Tortricidae; genus Aethes; species Aethes cnicana. The sequence continues at coordinate 11,207,140 of OZ020289.1, read as the reverse complement.
GCGAATAAAATGGTGGCGCACGTCAATATGCTTACTGCGGGGCTGGAAGCATTCAGTACCTGAAAGTTTAATAGCACTTTGATTATCGCAAAATATTTTTATAGCTGTGGCTCTTAACATAAACTTTGGTTTGTCTCCATTTTCTTAAAAAAAGAAACATAAAAAACATGCTTACCTGGATTCGATGGCTGATACTGTAGGTGCTATATCATTACAACGTTTTGCTTGACCCTTGATAATACATATATGAAATCACGCGCCCTTTAAGTATTAGCTTTCTCTATTGTGATATTGTGGTTTTCTTATCAACTTATTTTCTTGAATTATTCTCAAATCTCTAAAATAATTCAATAAAGCTCGAATAGTTATTTACCTATTGTCTTTTTTCAGATCTGTGAGAGGAAAAATGCTTTTAGAAACGAAAATACGTATCTGAACGTTTCTTGAATACAGAATGCAATTCCGTGATCAGCCTATTTATTCTAGACTTCAACTATACTCTGTCAGTATTGCCTTGTCTAGCCAGTCTGTTAAATCAGAAGGGTATAAACCCTTCTGATTTCCAGTTTCTGCCATAAGGCAGAAACTGGAAGCTAATAGCTGAAGACCGAGCTAAGTGGCAATCAATGGGAGAGGCCTATGTCCAGCAGTGGCAGGCTGATGATGATGATGATGATGAGACGAAAAGCAACAAACGTATTCGTTATCTTATGGTTTGATAACGTATTCGTAATCGTCTGAATAAAGCATTTTTTTTGATGCCCGTTAAATTACCGCCGTCACACTGTTGTGTTCCGGTAAGGGGTTAAAATCAGAAGGTGAAATTACTACATACCTACAGAAGCATTCCATCTTAGACCTCAGAGTAGGCAACGCATTCGAGATTAGAAAGGAATCATAAGATTTCGGTGTCCATTGGCTGCAGTAACTGCTTTCTATCAGAAGACCTGTGTATTCGCTTACCAATAAATACCATAAAAATCATGCACGAAAAGTTCCGCGAGTCTCCCCCAACCTTTACCAGAGGAATTTTCCATAGCAATTCGCAGGCACATAAATCTCTAACGCCGGCCCGGCGTATTGCTGAAACTTATCACTTTATATTACTCCGTGCCAATAAAGAACATGCAATAAAGAAATCAGTACGTATAAAACTGTTCTGTTAGTGACTGCAGTCAATCAGTCAGTAACGGACTGATTGAGTGACTTATAACAACGCATAGTCGAAAAAAACTCTACTGGTCGTAGAAAGCTGAAATTTCCCATTTATAGTTACTTATAAAAGTCTCACTTAGCGCTCACTAAGTGAGACTAAGTGAGAATAGTGCTCACTAAGTGAGAATTTTCCAAAGTTTTCATGGAAATGGGAGAAAAATTGCTGCGCACTCGAAGATAGGTTGTTTACTTGGGCATAAATAACATTGAAATTTATTTTCAGTGCATGTTCTCTATTCTTGGCTTTCCAGTGTTATGGCAGCTCTGCAGGAAACGTAGGCCTTGGCTTTGGAGCCAAAAAGGTCAAGATTTTTGCGTAGGTTTGACTTAGAACAGAGGGCTCATTTTGAGTGCCACTTGGTATGAGATCCCCAAGAAATACGGTACTTCTTCTCTAAGGAAAACCGCTGCGCACGGAAGTGCGCTACTTGCCATCAATATGCTTAGAAACAGTCTTGGCCATTTCTATGACAAACTAGCTTTTCCCCGCAACTTCGTATGCGCAGAAATATTAAAAAGTAAAATCTCGATTTTACCCGTTCCCGTGGGAATTTTGCAAAATCCTTTCTTAGCGGATGCCAACGTCATAACACCTACCTGCATGCCAAATTTATACTTAACTCCAAATGATATTTTATTGGACTTTCAACCTTGAGGTTCATGAACAGAGTTTAAAAACCCAGTTATGTTTATTAAAGTTATGTCTCTTCATCCTTGAACGTAAAAAAATATTCAGCCTAGTTCAAAGCTCTCTTTGTTACAATATTCATCAAAAAAGGTCCGGTTTTTAATCAAACGTAACCCACCACGTCCAAAACAAGACCATTAATTCATATTTCTTAACGAAAACGCTAAAAGTTAAAAGTGATTTGCATCAAAAAGGAACGCTCGCAAACTTTGTAAATTAAAATTAAGAAATAATTCGTTGCCACTGTGACGCGCGAGTTTTTTTTTGATTCACAAATAAGAACAATTGCTTTTGTGTTTCCTAGTTAAGTGAAAAGTTTGTGAAGGAAATACCGAGAACAATACTTATTTTGCCCATTCAAGGGTAACTTTCTTAAAATTGCCAAGCCATATGAAGCGAGTAATTCAAAATCGTTTTCATTGCGCAGGGATAGTTAAAAACCTACAATAGGAACTTTACTGATCTCTGAAAAAAATTATTCCATCGATCCAATCCACAAAAAAAGCCATGACATCTGCGTTGTCTCACTAATTCTCTGTATAAATCTTCTATCAATAAACAGATCCTGCCACAAAATGGAAATGTACTACCAGTTCCCTTAACGAGATGCCCGGAGACCTTCTTTCTCCCCAATTTACCGTTATAAATAGCCAGCACTGCCTTTAAGTTGTTTATTCTGTATTATGTATACACTTTTTTATGTGCTGTTCATCTTTCACGGGCGAGGGAAGATGGATGCAGATTTTTTGTTTTCCCTCTTTGCCGAATGACGGAAACATTCTGCCCAATCGGAAAGAAAATGCGGTGTTTATGTAAACAGAATTGACAAACGGTTAATGTGCTACAAAAATGAAATTGGTACCTATGTATACTTTTATATTACTTTTTATAATCAAATCGGATAATAGTTTCCTGTCTTGTTAACACTGGCGGAGGAAGGTGAACATACAGTTTAGATATTTATTAACTAGTTGTGCTCCGCGATTTCGTCTGTGTGGAATATAAAATTGACGATAACTTTTCTTTCCGATATCCGATTTAAATCAAATAAAATTTTAAAACATAGCTTATTTTATGTAGTTCCGAATGATGCTCTATCTAACTTTGAAAATTGCATTCAAATTGGTTCAGTAGTTCCGGAGATTAACTCTAACAATTAGATAGAAAGAAAGAGACAGAAATATTACTCTTTTAATTTAGTATAGATTTACTGGCTGTTATCCGCGATGTTGTCGTCATTGAATTTCTGAACTTCCACTTTTGCAAAAGATGATTGAAAAGAAAGACTATTATGGCCCAAACTCTCTCGTAAAAATAGGAGGACTGTGCCCAGCAGTGGAACGTAAATAGGCTGTTGTGGTATATTATAGCGGAATAGGAGTCCTTGTTTGGTTATAAGAATGCATAAAAATATTTTAAATATAACTAGTATTTCAGCAGCTAACTAACCTTCCCTGAAATCCAGCTATTTCTTGCAGACTGGGCACTGTGCTCGCAAACCGCAGAGGCACTGCGCGCTACGCAGTAAAACCTGGGATCGCAACCGTGGACGGGGTGGTTTGGAGGCTTAGCTGAATTTATACGGAGGCAAAACATACACTGTAGACGGAAATCAAGCTGAAGTTAGACATTATGTTTGTTTTTTCAATAATTTGAGAAGATGCAAGGCCTGTAGCGGTTGAATGCGTCACGGCGATCCCGCACCCCGTCATCATGCGGCATGAGGTAAACCCTTGGGTTTTTAGACGGTAGTCCGGGCAGTTTGGGCCAATTGCCAGGGTCCTTCATACCCGTCCTGTTCCCCAGACCGGATGGGATGCGTAAAGCCATTTTTCCCAAGGTTAAAAAAAAGGCCAAAACTCTTGCCAATAGCCGATTCTTTGGGTGAAATATCGTCACAACGTTTTGCTAGAACCCTATATAATTTTGGAAAAAAAAACTCAACTGCATACGAACTTTTGATATACCCAGTGTCACTCTCACAATCAAGAGGAATCTAACGACACCTCACAAGCTGAATGCCGTCAAGCCGCTTAGGCTACAGAGCGTGCCGAAGAATTATACATACATACACTAGAAGAATATAATCCTCCTTCTGGCGCAGTCGGATAAAAAGGGAGTGAAAAGGTTTCTACGGGGTCGGCAAAGCATTGCCCTGGTTTTCCAAGTGTCTATAGGCGACCTTTTACCATTATGGGGCCCTCCTTGCTTGTTTACCACTCTTAGAAAAAGTATTAAATTCACTTGACACTCACGTATTGTTAGTAGTAGGACCTAGTGCTGGGTCCGCCCGGGATGGTACCACCGTGTTTCCCCGCTAACCTGCCGCCAAATAGCAGTGCTCGCACTGGTGTGTTCCGGAGGGGGTTAAGGCAGCCGGTGAAATGACTGGCACAGAGGCATTCCATCTTAGGCCTCAGGGTAGGCAACGCATTCGAAATCTTATGGTTTCTTAATAGGGGGGGTCATAGGATTTCGGTGTCCATGGGCCGCAGTACCATCTTACCATCAGGTGGGTTGTGCGCTCGTTTGCCTATACCATTTTATTTATTTATTTATTTATTTATTTAAACTTCATTGCACATACAAAATGTATGTATGTGTAATGTGGGTTTTTTTATACCATTTGGGTATAAAAAAAAACTTAATTACTACTACCGTGAGATTTTAACGAAGTATTTGCAATAAAATAGATAGTCTGTGCGGAGGGTCGGGGGTTCGATTCCGGCTCGCACCTCTAAGTTTACTTATGTGCGAAATTCAATTTGAATTGACCACTGCGCTTTTCGGTGAAGGAAAACATCGTGAGGAAACCTGCACGCATCTGCGAAGTAATTCAAAGATGTGTGTGAAGTCCCCAATCCGCACTGGGCCCGCGTGGGGACTATAGCCCAAACCCTCTCATGATGAGGGGAGGCCTGTGCCCAGCAGTGGGACGCAAATAGGCTGTAGTAGTAGTAGTAGTAGTAGATAGTCTATCAAAGTTACCTACTTGCTTTGTGATAGCTGTAGCACAGTGGGTAATAAAAAAAAGGACATGCAAATATAAAATAATAATTTTAGTTATTTAAGTATATTGCTACGCCCCAACGGGGTATCATATCATAGCTTCATATTTAACATTTGTAACATCTATATTGACTAAGGGCCGGTTCCTATATCCACGTAACGCCTCGTTTTGCCTACGGACGGTTAAAATTTGACAGATTCTCTATGGAGCAAATGTCAAAAATCGACCGTCCGTAGGCAAAACGAGGCGTTTCGTGGATATAGGAACCGGGCCTAAATGAATGCAATTAATAAAAATATACAAATATAATTTTCTGTATTTTCTATGTTTTGTTTATAGTGTTCAATAAAAAGTAGGTATGGCTGTGCTTTGTAATCAGTCAGTCAGTAACGGAAGATTTTCTTATAGGTATAGGTTTGCGCGGGCTGGTTTTCCGCAACTCGACGTCATGATTGCGCCTATTTTGCGTGGTTTTGGACTGGCGGGGCTACTCCTGCCAGCCCAGCTCCTGAAGAAAGCCTAGCAGACCCTTGATGTTGCCGACGACTTCCTGGAGCGACCTCGGATTTCCGAGGTGTGTTGCCCGGTACGTTGCCGTAGATTTTCTTTTATGTCTTGATATTATAGCCGTGTCTGTTTCATGATTTTACCTAATTCATTATCAAAAGTAGGTAGAATTGTATTCATCATCAATATTATAAAAAAAAAAAACTATTTCCCAGACTGGATTTAAAGTTTTTACCTATGTCGAATTCGTAGAGTGATTAATGTTATGAGGCTTCTACGAAATTCAGCAAAGCCGGATATACTTAAGATAGTCTATTATGCACTTTGTCAATCCCTATTGACTTATTGTATTTCTTGCTGGGGTAGTGCTGCCAAAACAGTCATGATCGAGGTGGAAAGGGCCCAACGTGCTGTACTCAAAACAATGTTCCATAAATATATAGAAATGTGTGCATGTGAGAGTTCGTTGGAGAGTTAGTGGTTATAACGACCGCCTCTCATGCAGAGGGTTAGCGGTTCAAACTCGGCTCGCACCTCTGACGCACTCAATAAAACGACGCTTTTTGGTAAAAGAAAATATTGCGTAGACCTTCATATACAAATGCGAAGCTATTTCAAAAAAATGACGTGCATATGTTAAGTCTCTGGGTTTGAATGGGACCTCTAGCCATAACTTTTTCGTGAATTACTCTATTTCAAGATAAAAATATTTATTTACATTTCTAAATACGTTTTTTCAAACTGTAAGGTACCTACACAACTAACTTGGATAGGGATATACGTTTTAACCTACATAATCAGTACACACAAAAAACGTTTTTTCTTGAATAAAATTTAAATGTCTCCAAGAAAACTGTCCTAAGATAAGAAAACAAGCAAATCGTCATCTGTTTCCGCAACTTATGCGCTGCGCTCGCTGACTCAAATAAAAGAAACAAGTGGCTGTCAAAAGTTTGCAAAACATTTAGATAGGGGGGAAAAGATGGCCACCCTGCCAAGAAACTATGCCAAATAAACTGAACTGAAAAGATAAAGGTTTGCGAGTTTACTAATGGCACACGGCGGACACGGCCTATAAAAGTTTGCGTGCGAGGACGTCTGTACACTTGTAAATGTGTGTGTACCACTACGCGGGCCAATGATTCAATCTCCATCTCCGAATAAAACAAATGACGGTAAGGGCGAGTTGGGCGCGAGTTGCGCGCCGGCTAGATTCAGGTCGGTGGCGATTCCGTGGCCATTCTGGTACCTACTTAGTACTATTAAATATTCTATGATTTCTAATGAATTCGTATGCTGTATTGCCTGTCTCTCATTTCAATGCTTTTAATAAAGAATTATGTAGGTAATAGTATGATTCTGAACTACCTAATCGCAGGTTTTTTTCCACAAAATTACGTTACTATTATCATAGAATATATAATTAATTTTAAAGTACATAGGTACCTAATGTAAAAGTTTAGTTTGTCATTTTAATATTATGTTTGTACACTAGCTTCCGCCCTCGACTCAGCCCGCGTGGGATTCGGTTATCGCGTTCCCGCGGGAACTATGTGTTTTTCCGGGATAAAAAGTAGCCTATGTCCTTCTTCGGGACTCGAACTATCTCCATGCCAAATTTCATTTCTATTGGTGAAGCGGTTGAAGGACAGACAGGCAGACAGACAGAGTTACTTTCGCATTTATAATAAGTACGTTTTCTGTTTTGTGCATTGTAAAACAAACCAGTCAATTCTTGAATCGTTAAGTATAAAAGAATTTCAAATTTGAATTACGTATTCAAGATTTATCTTCTCTCCCATGGCGAAACTTGTGCGGTGTTAAGATAAGCCTTGTCCTTTTCACGCAAGTTTTTTTTATGTCATTGGTATAGGCAAACGAGCGCACACCCAACCTGATGATAAGTGGTCACTGAAGCCCATAATAGACACCGAAACTCTATGATCCCTCATTAAGAAACCACTCGAATGCGATGCCTACCCTGAGGCCTAAGATGGAATGCCTCTGTGCCAGAAATTTCACCGGCTGCCTTAACCCCCTACCGGAACACAACAGTGCGAGCACTGCTATTTGGCGGCAGGTTAGCGGGGAAAGACGGTGGTACCACCCCGGACGGACCCAGCATCAGGCAAACTAGTACTTTCTATGTAAACCCTTCTATGATTGTCTCCATTCTAATGTTGCCGTCAATAAGTTCATGGAGATCAAGAGAGAGTTAATTACTTTATTTGGTTCTCTGAAGAACGTTATTAAGCTATTCTTTAGTACTTACTTAACAGGAATTTCTTCCTCATTGTAACAAGAACTTAATTAAAAAAGCTTAGAAAGCATAGGCTTTCAATTTTATACACCCTGTGCAAGATTGCACCTATTTGTAGATATTTTATACTTTTTATTGTCTATTTTTTATACTCCTTTTGTTTTATTTATTGTCATTGTGGCTTTGAAGGGTATTAAAACCATATCAACCAGCGGAGTTCTTTTTAATGTTACAGTCCATTAATATTTGGTCCATTCGTCGTGAAAAGTGATATGGTGCAGACCCGTTCAGCTGCGAAAGCCATGTTAAAGGGTAACGAAGGTAAGACCGTTGCGGAGAGGGAGCTGGAGCCGCCGCCCGCGCCCACCGCCCCTCGCGCCAGCTTGGCGACCGCACCCCCGGCGCCTTCTCACCCTGCTAGTATAGCCTCGTCTCGCTCTTCTGCCACGGTGGTGGCCAGGCGGTTGGCCGCGGAAGCGCAGCACGCGCGCCGCGTTGCCGACCTAGAGCGGGAGCGATTAGCTGTAGAACGAGAGGCCGCTGCGCTGGAGCTTCGCGCGGAACTAGCTGCCATCGAGGCGGACGCGAGCCAACGTAGCGGCAGAAGCAGCCATCGCATAGAAGAGTGGTTAAGTGAGTCTGAAGCGGACCCTTATATAAACGCGGCAATAAAACCTGATAATGTTTTCAGGGAAACAGACCCAGAGGTGCATGACGCGCCCATTGCGCGAACGGCGACAACGCCGCAGGCCCGCGGTACCGCGGCCCCTAATGAAAACAGCGCGGAGGTCCCGCAGCTCATCAAATCGTTAGAAGTACTTATTAACAATGTTAATAAAGGCGTAAGCCCGGCAATACAAAACGTCCCTCTACCTAGGTTTGATGGAAAATCTAGTTTAGACTGGCTTAGTCTAAAAAAGGTATTTCTGGACACGCAAGGTTCCTATAGTGCTGCCAATAACCTAGCGCGCCTGAACGTAGCGCTCTCAGGATGCGCGCGTGAGGCGGTGGCGGCGCTGCTGGTGTCGGCGCGCGAGCCCGGCGCCGTGCTGCGCGCGCTCGACACGCGCTTCGGCCGCCCCGAGCTGGTGGTCGCGCACGAGGTCGCCGCGGTGCGCGCGCTGCCGCGTGTTGGTGGAGAAGGTAGGGAGCTCGCTATTTTTGCTTGCCGCGTTCGCAATTGTGTTGAGGTGATTCGATTGTTGGATCATACAGAATATCTTGCCTCGCCGGAACTGTTTCAGGCAGTAATAAGTAAAATTTCACCACTATTGCGAGCTAAATGGCTAGACTTTGCCGCTCGTTACGAGGCTGGTGGTCAATCAAAGCTAGAAATATTAGCAGACTTTCTAGCGCACGAGATTGACCTCCAGGCTCGCTTCGGCATAGTCACTGAGCCGCCCACTGCGTCGCACTCGCACACCGCGGACAGTAGGCGGGCCAGGGATCACGTGCACGCTGTTGCTGAAAATCAAAACGTGGCTTCTTCAAATTCATCGACGTCTGCACGTAAAAATAATGTTTGCATCATTTGTCAACAATTTCATGATTTAATTCATTGTGACAAATTTACGTCAATGTCAGTTGATGAGCGCTGGAAAATAATTAAAAAGAAAAGAGTCTGCCATAGATGTTTGAAAGTAGGTTGGCATAGGCTGAATGTCTGTAAGGCTCAAGGGTCGTGTCACATTAACGGTTGCACGTTCCGTCATCACGCTCTACTGCACAATCCGAACTACGAGCGCGCCGCGGCCGCGCACGTGGACGTGGACGACGACGAGCCCGCGCCGGGCCCATCCAGGGCGCCGCCCTCCGCCGCCTCGGTATCTAATTCGCCCGCCCTCTCGCTCGCCCCTGTGCCCGACGACGTCGCACCCAAAGAAATCCTCACGCATGCTTCAACTTCCACTACGTCAGAAAATTCACCGAACGTTTGTCACCCGCGTCCGTTGTTAAAAATCGTCGCTGTGACCGTGTCCGGCCCGGCTGGCAGCGTAGACACCTATGCCCTGCTGGACGACGGCTCCACAGCCACGTTCATTGATTCGGAAATTGCGGAGAAATTAGGCATTTGCGGGCCCGAAAAGCAAATACGTCTAAATTGTGTAGGCGGTCTAAGCAAAGACACAATAATTCAGTATGTTGATTTCCGAATCAAAGGCCGTCGTACTGCAGAAACGTATGTAATTCGTAAAGCACGGGCAATCGCAGGGTTATGCGCCGCGGGACAAACGATCGACAAGGCGTGTGTGTCAAAATATCATTATCTTTCTGATATTGCGGATGAATTTTGTTACGGCGAAGTAAAGCCGACAATAATTATTGGCATCGACAATTGGCACCTTAGCATGTCTAGAGTCACCCGTAAAGGTACAAAGAATCAGCCCGTCGCGATTTGTACCGCATTAGGTTGGACTTTATTTGGTTTTGGCTGCAGCAGAACTGTGGCGGTCGACACAGTCAACCATACAACGGTTAACGATTCGTTAAGTGTTGTCATTGGTGACCGCGCTGAGTTAGAACAATTAGTTAGGGAGCAGTATAAGATAGACTCTATAGGTATTTCTAAAAATCTAGCTCGCTGCTCCGACGACGAGCGCGCGGTACAGCTTCTCGAACGTACAGCTCAACGCTTACCGAGTGGACGTTTCGAGGTAGGTTTATTGTGGAAGACTGACAAGCCCACAATTCCTGACAGTCGTCAGTTGGCCTTGTCAAGATTCCTTAGCCTCGAAAGAAAGATGTCAAAAGATCCAAATTATGCTGAAAGATACCGTCAGAACATCCATGACATGCTCTCAAAGGGTTACGCTGAACCATGTCCCGCTGATCATGACAATTCTAATCCTCTTTGGTATTTACCACATTTTGGCGTTGTCAATCCCAATAAACCCAATAAATTAAGAGTTGTTCACGATGCAGCCGCGAAATCTCACGATGTTTCGTTGAATTCACTGTTGCTGACTGGCCCTGATCTCCTTCAACCATTGTTAGGCATTTTAATGCGATTTCGAGAGGGAAAAATTGCCTTGACAGCTGACATTCGGGAAATGTTTCCGCAACTTAAAATTATACAGAAAGACAGGGATGCCCAAAGATTTTTATGGCGTGATAGCCCAAATGAGCCAATAGGAACCTATCGTATGTCATCTATGATATTCGGGGCAGCTTCCAGCCCTTTCACAGCATTGTACATGAAAAATAAGAATGCAGTGGAATGGCAGGAGAGCTACCCTCGAGCAGCTCATGTTATCATATCAGACCATTACATGGATGACTGTATCACCAGCCTTGACAGTGTCAGCGAGGCTGCTCAACTCGCTTCTGACATCTACACCGTCCATAAATACGCTGGCTTCGAGATGCGCGGCTGGGTTTCGAACGAGGTCTCGGCTCTTTCGTTATTACCCAAGGAGTCCTTGCTCGAGACACCTGCACCCGCAAACGTTCTCAATGTAGACCTTGGTCACCTGGCGGCTCCTGTTCGTACACTAGGACTAGTTTGGGAGCCCTTTCGTGATTCTATTGGGTTCAATACCGGGATTAAAAAAGAATTTGTTTTACCCGATAAGTTAACGAAGCGTGACGTTCTGAGTCATGTCATGCGCGTTTATGATCCGCTTGGCATATTTGCGCCAATTGTTGTACGCGGACGTATTCTGTTTCAAGAAGCTTGGCGTAAAGGTCTCGAGTGGGACGAAGAGCTCTCTCAGAGTGAATACGCTGCGTGGAAGTTTTGGTTTCATGACTTAATCAACGTTTCGAATTTACGCATTCCACGCCGCTATAATCTGAGTGAGCTCGAGATAGTAGGCTGTGAACTTCACATGTTCTGTGATGCGAGTGAGTCTGCGTTTGCAGCTGTTGCTTATTGGCGTTTTATTTTCGTCAACGGTGATATCAGGCTTGCTCTCATCTGCAGTAAAGTACGTGTAGCCCCTCTAAAACCAGTCTCGATTCCCCGCCTCGAGCTACAGGGTGCTCTTATGGCCGCTCGCCTTGCGAATTCAATTTGCGAATCTCATCGATTGAAGCCAACCAGACGCGTATTTTGGTGTGACTCCATGACGGCGCTAGGTTGGCTCCGAGGCGATGCTCGCTCGTTTAAGCCTTTTGTGTCTCATAGAGTCGGCGAGATACTGGAGATCACGGACGTGAATGAATGGCGTTGGGTTCCAAGCGAGTTAAATGCTGCAGATGATGCAACCCGCATTAAAAGATGGGTTCTTACTCCAGAATCTCGTTGGATTGCGGGACCCGATTTTCTTCTTTCTTCGGAATGGCCCGTTGAAACACCGATTGATGTGAGCGGACTAGGCCGAGAAGAATATAAACACCCAGTTCATCTCATCATTGACTCCAACACGCCCGCACCACTCTCCGCCGATCCGAATCGTTTTAGCTCGTGGCTGAGATTGGTGAGGGCGACTGCCAAAGCGCATAAATTCATTTCTATTCTTCGTATGCGTTGTTTACAAAAACGAGGTATTAATTTCGCGCTTACTCGTTTTGAGGATGGTTTGTGCACCTACCAATTGACTTGCGCATCCTCTCCTTTGTTCACGCGAACCCCTAGTACCATCAATACTTTAACAGCAAACGACATACGCCTAGCAGAGAGTCACATTCTTCGCCAAAGTCAACTTGATAGTTTCTCTGATGACATCTCTTGCATAAGAAATCGTGATCCACTACCGCGCAGCAGCCGACTCTACAAATTGTCTCCCTTTATTGACAACAACAATCAGCTCCGGATGGCAAGTCGTATTATAGCGACCGCAGATGTTTCCGAACAATTAACAAGACCCCTTATTCTGGACGGAAAACATCCTGCTGTACACCTGCTAATTTTGAAATATCACCAGAGGGCTGGACACAGAAATGCCGAAATGGTAGTAAATGAGCTGCGTCAACGTTTTTGGATTTTGGGTCTGAGGAACGCAGTTCGGTCCGTAGCTCATAACTGCCAATTTTGCAAGATTGCACGTGCTACCGCCTTCGAACCTCCAATGGGAAATTTACCGGCAGCTCGCCTCGCCCACCATAGCCGTCCATTCTCTTTTGTTGGGCTAGATTATTTTGGCCCGATCTGGGTTACAATTGGTCGCCGAAAAGAAAAGCGCTACGTGGCTCTGTATACGTGCCTTGTTGTCCGCGCTGTTCACCTGGAGCTAGTTAACAGTCTTTCGGCAGATGCTGCAATAATGAGCTTGCGCAGATTCATCGCTCGACGAGGTACACCAGCGGAAATTTGGTCGGACAATGGGACCGCCTTTGTGGGAGCAAGCCGAGAACTTAGGGCCCTCTATTCTGAAGCTGTGGCTGAGTTTGCGGCTAATGAGGTCATTAACTGGCGCTTTATACCTCCCGGAGCACCATTCATGGGCGGTGCATGGGAACGCCTCGTCAGGAGTATAAAGGAAGCTCTAAAGGCAACCCTCAATGAACGTGCACCATCGGAGGACGTACTGAGTACCCTATTGTTGGAAGCGGAAGCTCTCGTGAACAACCGTCCCCTTACTCACGTTTCATTAGAACCTGACACGGAAGAAGCATTAACACCAGCTCATTTCCTTCTGGGTTCTTCATCTGGACGACCTATCCCAGCCTCTCTACAGGATTCTGATCTTCTGAGTAGAAGCAGATGGCGAAAAGCAGTGAGACTAACGGATCACTTCTGGCAGCGTTGGTTAAAGGAGTACCTGCCTACGTTGGCACCCAGAAGGGGTGGAGGCACCGCGCCTGTGGTAGCTGTAGGCGATGTCGTTCTGATTTGTGACAGCAACTTGCCGAGAGGATCATGGCCGAAAGGTCGAATCGCGGCTCTATACCCAGGAGCAGACCGTGTAGTCCGCGTCGCTGACGTGGCGACGAGAGCTGGCATTTTGCGTAGGCCCCTCAAGAAACTTGTTAAAATATAGGCTTCTTTTAAAAAGGGGAGAATGTGCAAGATTGCACCTATTTGTAGATATTTTATACTTTTTTATTGTCTATTTTTTATACTCCTTTTGTTTTACTTATTGTCATTGTGGCTTTGAAGGGTATTAAAACCATATCAACCAGCGGAGTTCTTTTTAATGTTACAGTCCATTAATACT